>PVHY01007455.1:0-67317 GCA_004024945.1 Uropsilus gracilis
TCCCCTCTCCCCCAGCACTCACTCTATATGCCCTATCATGCCTCTATTGACTGCCTTCCTTCAATAAGGGTAAAAAGGGATTGTGTTTGTTTCATTTCACCACTTAGAGCAATGACTATTTCATAACAGGTCCTTGATAAATATTTGTTAAGTGTGTTTCCTTTTCAAAAGCAATCTTCATTTTACTTCACTGCCAGAAAGAGATAGCTTTAGGTAAAAAATAATACCTTAATCTAGGTAAAAGAACTGCTTTTGAATTACTTCATATCTTAAAATCTAGATGGATTACTGCCTTCATCCTCCCAAAAAGTGTTTTTCAAAACAAATTGTGTGCTTATTTTACCTACATATTCCATGTTTTGACACAGTACCCATTTCTGAATCAGACTACCCAGTAGATGCAAAATAAGCTCAAAGGTATTTCCTGAATGCTTTCAGTAACCTGCATGTCAAGTGACCATAGGAAGCTTTCCGTTTAGTGCTTGGACACAGGGGGATATTTGAAACATGGCAGAAGAGAAATTAGGTCCATAGTTGACCTTGGCAAATTTTGTTCCAGAGATCATGGTAATCACAAACTAAAGTTAGAACTTCAGGCACCAGACCAGGCAGCAAGAGTACACCCACGATCAGAATGTGCAAAGCAGAACACGTTGTACCTGTTTCAAAGATGTTCTCATTGCCCATTTGAACACCATCTGAATCTGATCACTTTCCTTCTTTACTCTTTTTCTGCTAGATCAGGTGCTGTCCATGTGGAGAAAACATGAATACTATATATTTTTAGAAAAGAAACTCAAGATGAAAATGTATAATCAGTGGTTTCCCCTTTCCCTTAGTGCAAGACAGCTGGATACAGGAATAGGTGTTATCAGTGGGATACTCATTCTGTAACAAATGCTCCGGGAAGGAATAGGGGCTGAGATCAAAGAAAGCCAGACCCTTTCTCACACAGACACCAGGTCTGTGACTTAAGCATAAGTAAAGTCCTTGTTTTTGTGGTGTAAAATCAGGAAAGGGAAGTGTAAACAACTACTGGCTACATTCCTTGTCTTTGTAATGTGAAGACTGATAACAACAAATTAGGTTTACCTAACTTATATTCTCTGTCTTTGCATCTGCTTCTGGAAAATCTCACCTACCCTACATGAATTTTAACTGCCCTTTGAGGAGTATGTGCTCCTGGTCTGTGACTATATAACTAACTACTGGTCTCCAAAGGACAGTGCTGCTCTCTCTTCCCTGATGTCATACTAAGTAAGGAAAGAGGCAGTGGTAGGCTGGCCTCATTTAAATTAGACCGAGACTATGGTTTGTGTCTGGGATGGGTCACTCTACAACAATTCTAGTTTCCTTATTTCAGAATTTTGACCTGAGTGAAGATGATAATGCTGCATGGGAACTAGGAAGAGAGAGAGAGACTATTTTGGTGTAATTTAAGGACAAATCAATTTTATACCATTATTTCCTTCAGGTTCCAAGAAAATTATTAGTAGATGCAGGGTCCGTGGGATCCTACAACTCAATTTCCAATAGATGGGTGGCTGCTGGGGGTACCCCACAACTACCAGCAATTCACAGATTTAAAGTAGGGTGGCCAAGAATTCAACGTAACTCTAACACTATCTACTCAGGGCTCAGTCTCCCAAGCCATCCTTCACCCAAGAGCAGACAAAAGCTCCAGGCAGGTCTCTGCTTTTGATCAACTTGCTATTGATCAGAGATCCCCAGAACCTCCCTCCTGAGACTTCAGGTGTCAGTCTCAAGCTCCAGATAATTATCTGTGTTTCTGCTCAACAGGCTGTTAGACAGGGGTTCTCCTGTAGTTAATGCACCTACCACAGGCTACATTAATTTGTTAGAGTAACACAGAACTCAGGAAGCCTATTGACTCACTAGGTCACCAATGTATTCCAAAGAATGTGAAAGAACATGAACCAACAATCAGACAGAAGAAAATCTTAGAGCTAAGTACGGGAAAAGACACAGAGCTTCCATGCCCTCCTCTGGGTACAACATTCTCCCCCAAGTCTTCACATATTCACCAACTTGAAAACTGTCTCCTGAGCTTCATTATATAGGAGGGAATGATTAAACCCAAGGCTATTGGCAAAGAAGCACTTCCTCTAATGCCTCTCTCCTAAGAAATGGGACTGCAGAAAAATCCTACCTGCCTTTTGTGTTGGTTTCCTGGGCAACAAGCTGCCCAGACCCTCAGAGGCTTTCCAAAAGGTAACTTCATTAACATGAGAAGAGACATCTTTCACACTCTCAAATCTTAAGAGATTCCAAACACTTAGGAGAGCTGTGAGATAGAAACTATACTTAAGAGACCAAATATGCACATAAAATACTTTTGGCCATCAGAATGACTAAAAAATATATTTCTTATAAATCCCAGTAAAAATAATTAACAAGTATGACAAGGCAAATTAATGAAATTCTACTATACCCAATTGACTGGTATTATGTGATTATGTTAAAAAGTGCAAATAAACCTATTCCTTAAAGAAAATGTACATTCTAGCTACACAATGAAAAACTACTTAGTCATAAAAAAATAGATGAAACTCTTGCTATTTGTGACAACATGGATGGAACTGAAAGGGATTATACTAAGCAAATTAAGTCACAAGGGCACAGACAATATTGTTTTCCTCAGATGTGGGATACAGAAAAAAAAAAAAGACCTGAAGTGCCAGACAGAAGAATGCCTGTAACAAACCTTAGAAATATGGCTATAAAACGGAGGCTACCAGAGGAACAGAGACAGGGTAAGGAGCCAAAGTGGGACGAGCACAACATCTTGTGGTGGAAGACTAAGTTGCTTTAGTGGTGGGTGTGATGCGGTAACACCTGAATCTATCCTATACCTTTCAACCATGCAGTGTTGTAAACAGTGTTGCCTTAGTAAAAAAGCGTAGATACAAAATAAAAGCCCCTCAATCACATTTTTAGAAAAGGCACATTTTTGGTATCCTTAATTTTCTGAGACTTCAATTTGAAAGACATTTTCAGTTTTGTCTGTTTTTTTTTCTTATTTCTAAACCCTTGAAAATTTACATGAGTATTTTACCCTATAATAACCTGAACCTATTCTTTTCTGTGCCTGCATGGTTCAAAATTTCAGCCTAGTGTCTAAATCGCTGAGCTTGATGATAGTAAATTCTACTCTGCGGACATCAGTATCCTATAAAACATGAGAAGATTGCTGAGAATCCTCTCTATTTAACCAATCTTCTGCTTTCTACTGGGAGTTTTAAATGCAAGTAGCACTTTATTTGGAAGAAGCCTGGAATGCCAAAACAGATGATTGGCTAAAAAAAATGTGGTACATATACATGATAGAATACTACACATCAATCAAGGAGGACAAACACATGGCATTCGCAGCAACCTGGATGGAACTAGAAAGGCTCATATTAGCAGAAATAAATCAAAAAGAAAAAGAAAAGTACAGGATGGTCTCACTTATATGATGGATATAAGGAAAAACAAACAAACAAATACGGAAGAATGAAAACAACCAATGGGACTGAATCATGGAGCGAGAGAGGAGGAGGGGGAAGAAGATGGGGGGAAGCAAAGAGTACAGAAGATCAGGATGGTTAACAAATGTTAGTGAAGTGGGAAAGCCCCGGGGTACACAATAATGCACTAATATAATATAAATATAAATGTAAATGTAAATATACATACATATATATATATATATATATATATATATATATATATATATATATATATATAGAAGCCTGGAATGACACTTTAGGGATGACATGAATGATCTGGCTGGTGACCCACTTTGGAGACTGATTAGAGAGCAGTTAATATGATGCATGGAAATGCTGCTATCAAGCTTATTTAGCAAAGTCAGCTGTTTGCCAAACATGGTGATTATAGGATCTTTCTTTAAACATTTTGTCAGTATAGTTTGCAGATGAGCTTATTTTTAAAAGTTCTCCATCTCTGGGGAGTTTTTGAAATCATGACTGAAAATAAACTCTTGTATTTGTAAATCTTGCCACTTTTCTCAGTCTAGAAAAGTGTTCTTAACCAGAAAGATTTTCTCACCTAGATGGTATTTGGCAATGTCAAGATTATCACAAGTCAGGGGAGGTGTTTTACTGGCATGCAGTGGGTAGAGTCCAGGAATGTTGCTAAACATCCTATAAGGTACAGGACAGTCCACACAATAAAGAATTATTGGGCCCACCATGTCAGTGGTGCCAAGACTGAGAAACCTTAAGTCCAACGAGAGCAGCTGGATTGATGGTACACAGCCAAATCCATATTAGGCAAATGAGAACAGAATTCTTGGAATAATCCTTAATCCTTTTGTTACAGATGCATGTCTGAAAGAAGAAGGAGTTTTACAGAGCTGTGAATTGTTGCAATTTCCCCAACCCCACATACATGCAGCCATCTTGGACTACAATTCCCATGATGCCATTCATGCTAAAGAGAGGGACTGAATTGTCTATATAAAGGAGTTGGGATGAAGGAAGGAGAGACCCATGCAAAAGTTACTCCTGGGAATCTAGCATTTGGGTGAGACAATGGCAGACATTATCTTGACCATATAGGACATTTTGAATTTTGGGTCTTTTCTGTCCCAGCTCTCAGGAACATGCCTAAACCAAGTACTGTGGTTTCTCCCCAAAAGGTACCAAAGATTTGTGGCAAGCTTTCAGGCCTCAGCCACCCTGCTCTGGGCTAAGCCTATTTTAGCTGGGTATCTACACATAAGGCGATGGGTAAAATTTGGAGCTTGATTGATTAGGAATCTCTTATTTTAAATCCTTCCTTCTCACTCTCTCTATGCATACCAGTTAGAAATCTTGACTCTGGGTCTGCTTTCTTTGCATGTAGATGACTGAATCCTTTTAGGATGCACCCCTTAACACTTTGGGGTCCCTGGGTACCTCACAGTAATGCAATTGCATTTTCAGTTTCATTAACATTCTACATATTCATTTATGAATGTTTCCAGGAAGCTTAGATAAGAATGAAGAGAAAATTAATTTAGATGTCAGTAAAACTTAGTAAATGGATGCCCTTCTCTGAGCACATTTTTTAAAAGTTGATAGGTCACTATTTCTTTATAAAAACAGTTTTGAAAGCATTGCTATGATTGGACCCTACCCAAACAACAATGCTGGGTTGTCTCAAACTAAATACTTGCAACCAACCATACATTCACTATGGTCATGACTGAGTTAACACTGTTCTCTCAGCATGAGAATCGGTCTTTGATGCACAGCACAAAGCATGTTGTTGGATGCAAACAACTGTGACATTGTTAATGACAGAGTAAGGCTCTGTAGTCGGTCCCCCAGGGAATGAGACTGGTTAGAAGATGGATTTAAACAATTCCACATTTTCCACTTTAAACTCCAACACTTCTAAATTGCTTTCAGTGTGAATTATTCTAAAGCATATTCCACATACCTTTGTCTTCTGCAGCAGATAATACTGAATTTAATTTCATCTTTTCTTGATGGTTTTAAGATCATTACTATTATGGATGTCAGTTGCCAGGTACACCACTGCTTTACCAGGGGGACAGAAATAGGGGTTCAATCAGGTGTTTATTTCACTAACATCCTCGTGACCTTAGTCACCCAGCAAGTAACATCCAGTAAGTAACACTTGCTAATTCACAAAGTCATCAGAGAAAAAGCACAAGCATTTCCCCTAGAAGCAAGCAATCATGAAAACCTCATCCATTTCTTCTTGCAAATTCTTCAACAAAATCTGGCTTGCAAAGCTGGGACAATGAATACAGAATCATTCTTTCACATGATATTGATATTAACTAACACTTCTCAGGGGCTGAGGACTTAACATACTCTGAAGGTGCTCTTCATGCATTATTTTCATGCCATCACAACACCCCGCTGAAGTAGATCCAAACATTTATCCCTATTTGAGAAGCAGTGACAGGGGCCAAGAAATATTGAGTAATAAGCTTCAACGAAGAGTACCCAGTTTGAAAGTCGGGGTGGACTGACCCTGGAATTGTGTTTTAACACAAAAACCCTGCAAAGAGAGCCTGTGGCTAAGTGTGGCCCTCCAATATGTTTCGTTTGGCTCACACAACATTCATAAATTTGCGTTCCCCCGTCTAAAGTTGGGCAACTTGTGCCTGTCATAAAGACTCAGCTGAGGGGAGAGTGTGGCAGAATCCCAGTCTGCCTACAGCTGTGTGCTGGCATGAAAGCAGGGACACTGTTTCTTGATTTGGATGAAGGGGTCAGATGAGCTGGGCAGCTCTGGCTGTGAACACTAACCAACTGGGTTACTCGACAAAAGTCTAAAGTATGGATCTCTTAGAATCCGGGAAGGAAGAAAAAAAGAGAAAGGAAGGGAGGGAGGGAGGCAGGCAGGCAGAGAGGCAAGAAGGGAGCAGCGAGGGAGGGAAGAGATAGAACCAGATTTCTCTGTGGCAACAGTTTCTCTGGAAGGGACATGTGCCTGCCTGCTTGCAACTGGCTCAGTTCACCCCTTGATGTCACCTGCCAAGACACTTATATAGGCTTTCCGGGTTTGTGACCTGTGTGTTACATTACACTTTTGGCATTTTGTTTGAAAATTTCCTCCTTTTTCTTTTGGAAAAAGGGTTCAGACATGGTGCTTCAACTAAGTGTTAGGCCTCTTGGCAGAGTATAAACAGCAAGCCCAGCTCCTTGTATTGATTCCCTCAGGTGACCAAGCAGGGTGGATTCTGTTTTCCTTTGCAGGTTGAAATTCTTGTGTGTGTGTGTGTGTGTGTTTTTTTTTTTTTTTTTTTTTTTTTTTTTTTTTTTTTTTTTTTTTTTTTTTTTTTTTTTTTTTTTTTTTTAAAGAACACGCTGTTCTCTTGAGACTCTGTGCCTAGCAGAAAAAACACACACACAACTTTGTTGTGGTAGCCCGGAACAAGGACACACATACACTCAATTTTGTTGTGCGTAGCCAGGAACAAGGATTCAGGTGTCCTACAACTCTTCCCTTTAGAACACTTATCAGTCTGAAAACTGCGCACCTGTGTGTTAAGATTTTGGTGGCACCATACTCACATCTCCTTACTCACCCAGATGTGTAGTACATTGGCAGTCAACAAAAGCCATGGCACATGGCAACTGGAAGATAAAAATTACTGTGGCTCAACACTAGTGAGCTGGTGGGTGGCAGACATTACCCTCCCAGCCAGCACGTCTTACATGCTATACTTGTCTCTGCCAAGCTGATGCAGCAGTTGCCAGCTGCCTTTCTAAATCTTTATTATGGGACCAGAAACTGGTCTGAGACACCCATTGCCAATATGCAGCCAGAGACAGGGAGAGCCATTCACATTCCCCCCACCTGGATGAGGACATTAGCAGGCACCAGTCCTCATTGGCAAATGTCTTATTTTTATCATGAAAGCCAAAAGGAAATCATTCAATCTGTTGGATCTCTGTCCCAAACTATGAGATTGGGGAGGGATAGTAACCTTTATTCTTTATTTCAAATTCATTTGAAATAGGAAAAGCAAAATCATTAAGAGTTTAGACCAGATATTTCCATTTCTCTGTGCATCTCTGTGAATGACCTCTTGAAAAAGAAACTGTAAGAGATTATTTAATAACAGCCCCCCACCCCAACCCTACCACCACTTCTGGATCTACAGAGTAGATTTATATGAAGGTGGCAGTGTTCCCAACTGAACATATACCAACCAGTGAAAAAACTTCTTACTTTCCTAGTTTCCTTGCAGATAGATGGCTCCATGAGGCTAACTGCTGAGATGTAAGTTAAAGTCACTAAGTACAAAATCTAGAAAAGAAAACAAATTTGGCTGGTTTGGTTATGTATCTTTTATCTTTTGCCCTTCACCTTCTTCCGTTTGGCAACAAGGTGCCTGGATCTTTAGCAGCCATTTTGCGAGCATGAAGAAGAGAGGAAAAGAGGAGTATGAAAAAGAAAGCTAGAAGACCATGACATGTGCTGATAGAGACAATACTTGTAGCATTAGATCTTTACAATCTACTTATTTTTCTTCTGAGTCTCAGTTTCCATAAGTATGGTATTACTTCCCTTGTATGAATTTTATGGGGATTAAATATCTCCTAAAGACTGATAGGAATCAATCCACACAGTCAATAAATAAATCATTTCTTTCTCCATTCCAATAAGATCTCTAGATTCAAAGGAGACATTAAGCCAGCAGTACTTGCTACTGACTAACACTTTCAAAGCAGGTCTCTGTCTAAAGAATTTTTTGATTTAGTGTCAATTGGCACAGATATGTACTGAATAAACAAGGCCCTAGGCAAATAAAAGTGATTCCCTTCAAGCAGCAGAAGTCTAGGAAAACAGCAGATTGTCTTGCCAGACTGAAGCAGAGAGGAGGTATGGCCTTGTTCAGTAGGGAACCTAGGAATACTTGAGATAAAGTGACCCTGAGGAAGTATCCCAAGTCCCTCTGCAGTTTACATATTCATCTCTCAGGGAAATTACAGCAAAATGGAAATGGAAAAAGGAAGAATAATTCATTACATGGCTTCATATACAAGAGACAAAGAGAAGGTTTGCCATTCATTCTCTCACCAGCAAGCACAACATTAGTTTGATTCCTCTGTACATACAAGTCACCAGTGAACAGGGGATCTTTTCAAATATTTTCCACTTTTTGAAGAAAATACAGAATTCCATAATTTTTCTTTCCTACCCAGAAATTTCTTTGCTGACACAAGAATCTGATAATTTCCTTCTCTTAAAAGCAGGTATTAGCAAACTTTTACTATAGAGTAACTATTTTAAGTTTTGCAGTTCAGGAGCCTCTGCTGCAACTACTCAGTTTTGCTATAGAAGTTCTGCTTTTGAAAGTAGGAACTGATTAGAGCTAAAGGAATAGGTATGGCTGTGTTTCAAATAAATTGCATTTACAAAAACA
The DNA here is from genome assembly GCA_004024945.1 of Uropsilus gracilis. Classification (NCBI taxonomy): domain Eukaryota; kingdom Metazoa; phylum Chordata; class Mammalia; order Eulipotyphla; family Talpidae; genus Uropsilus; species Uropsilus gracilis. The sequence continues at coordinate 8,921 of PVHY01007455.1, forward strand.
GGTGGCTTATAGTTTAGCAGACTCTGTTTTAAAGGTTATGGGAGCCATGCAAAACCAAACAAGAAACACTCAACATACAGGACTCTCACTGGTGGTCATTACAATGAAATAAACCACTGAAATAAAAACCATCAGAGAAAAAGAATGAAATGGGAGAGGACACGGTTTGAAACAAGAGTCTGCAAAGCCAGACTCAAATGTTCCAAGATGAATGCAAACTGTCTGCAGGGAAAGGCAGACAATGTGACCTGATTGCATAAAAAGGTTAAGATACATAAATTCAAATGACCAAAATAACCAGTGGACTATAACCTGGGGCTTCATAAGGCCAAGATACTAAATGAGAAACACCATTAAGAATTTCAGCCAATGAGTTAAAAACAAAGGTGACTCCTTGGGGCAAACAATAGATTGAAAGAAGGGGTCTGGGGCAATACCCCCAAGAACAGATCCAAACTGGTACCTTCCCAACATCAGAGACCCTCTCTCACCCTTGGTGCCAGTGAGCTGTTTTCTTTCTTACTCATACACACATGCAGGTCACCAGAGAACAGGGGAACTTTTTCAATGATTCCCAGTTTATAAAGAAAAATTAGAGTTCCCTAAGTGTTCACATGCCCATGTCATATATGATGCAAATGTCTTACATGGGGATAGTGTGTAAAGAGACATAAGAAAAATAAATAGCGAATGAAATGGAGAAAGATAGAGCCATTGGTAGCTCACTAGGTCTGGAAGGCTAGTCTCTTGGCAGCTGTGAGGCTAGCTTGCTGTCTGCCACAAATGTACTTTGTTTTCACTATCCTGCCTGCTCGGAACTCCCTTCTAACTTTCCTTTCATAAATAACAGCCAACAGTTATGAAGTACTGACCTCATGTTAGTGCTTTAAAGCACTTTAGACACACTTAAGGTTGATCCTTGGGATCCTCATTACCCTGTGAAGTAGGTCCAATTATGATCATTCTCATTGACTGGATGAAACAACTGAAGCACTGAGAGGTCAAGTCATTTTCCCAGGCTTTACGGCTAAAAAGTAAAATCTGGAAGTGGAACCAGGCAGTCTGGTCCAAAGTCCTATTCTCAACTACCACATTGTCTCAAGTTCATAGTCTTCCGACTCTGAATTGAGCCAACTCTGATTAAGTTCCTTGTATCAACAACTCCAATCAACCCTCCAGTGTATATGAGCATCTTTTCTTTTTCTCAAGGAAAGGATTTAACAACTTTCGGGTACAACGACCAATTTATAGGAAATAAAGAGGACAGAAAAATATGTCGCAAAAGATACCATAGGAAAGCAATGGGAAAACCTCCAACAGTAGTGAATTCTACAGGAAAAAAATCTCAGTTTCTTCAACCAATAAATCATAGAGAGACAGAGCTTATATCAAACCAATAGACTAAGAGGGACTTAAAAGAATTATTAACCATTTGCAATATGTGGACATTATTTGGTGACTTGAGCCAAACTGACTATGAGAAATAAATTACTATAAGACAATTGCAATTTGAATGATGATTATTCAGTGATTTAAGAAAGATTGTTATTATTTTTTCATATATAATAATATATATTTATATACATATACACCCTGTTTTTCTTTTAGAGATTTATAAAGTAATAGTGATGAATGAGATGAAATGATGCTTAGGACTTGCTTCCAAATAATATGAGAGGGATAAAGGGTGCGGCAGAGAGAAATAAAACTGGCCATGAGTTGTTATCTATAGAACTTGTGTGAGATCTGGGGTTTCTTGTATTATCGAGCTTATTTGAGTATATGTTGAAAATTTTATATGACAAGAGTTTTATGAAAGCCTGGAGAGACATATTAGTGTTTAAAAATAATATTTCAGGAAAAGGGGGTTATAGATTAATGAGCATTTTATCCATATTTTATGAATAGCTTCTTCTTTCAGCAGCTATTATATAGCTTACGGGAAACCTTTAGAAGGAATGTAAGTATGGGAGCAAACTATTTCTGTTACTGAATAAAAAGCCTGGGAGATGCTGAGAAAATTGAAACTTAATTTCTTAATGAATGTGCATCATGACTGGCACTAAAGTAGTCTCAACAAGTAAGCATAACCACCTCTAAACTCCTGGCCAGTGCTTCATCATGCCCCTGATACACTACGGGTAGAAATACGAGGGGAGAAAACAGACACTCAGGTCTCGGGATTGCAAGATGAAAAGGAAATACTCTGTGGAGGGAAATATGGACCATCTTAACAACAAGAGCACCATGCCCAGGTGATGATCCAGTTCTGATTCAGATTATATTTAAATCACCTGAGCAAGATTAGACAGTCACTTAGCCACTGTGAACTTTGCTGTTTTATCTGTAAATGAATTTAGCTTGAAATTTATAGAAAGATCCATGAACTCAAAGGTAAAAGTAAAGATTTATGCTTTTGAAAGCCAGTTTGATCATGACATAATAGATTACCCAGTTCCAGTCTGGAGACAACTTTGAAATAATTATTGCTGAGTTCCAGTCCAAGGTTTTTAGTAAGACAAAGAAACACTAGAAAATTGGTGAAATTAGTAAGAGATCTTATTGAATAAAATGTAAAAAGTAATGTGTCACACTGCGTTTAGTGTTTGAATGAAGGAGATAAACTAAGATGAAAATGATGGATCACTTTCTGCCAGGAAGGGGCTAACTCCAGGTATTCAGCCATTTCTGGGTGCCAACTATCCTGAAGGCAATCTGTCCGCCAGCAGCTGCCATCAGCATTCTGTTGGATAAGGCATACCTGACACAAGCTTCACAGGCCAAATACTACTGCTGCAACTTCCAGGAACCAGACTCCCACAACGCCAGGCATGGATTTCCATTTAGCATCCCAAGATCAGGCATGGCTCCAATTCTGCATCTCGATAGAAATGCATCCAATATATCTGGCCTTAAGTTTTCTGCATGTCATTAGCTCTGCAACAAGATTTTAAGAAAACAATTGGTCCAGTTTGCTAAACAACTTTCAAGGAGAGAACAAGTCATTGGAAATGAAGAAGCCTTATATGTTGAATTAGTTGACAATCATTTTGACCTTTAATTACAGGAATTGTTCACTATCAAGAACTAATTCTCTGGGCTCAGAAAACCTAATTATTAGTGTGCTTATGTTTCCGTTTCTGACACAAAGTAATTCTTCAGAAGGCAGGGAGGTTTCAGACTGCATTGCCCCAACTGGTTTTAAGAGAAGAGATGAATCATAACAGGAGCCTGGCACCACCTCAATCTGTAATAACTCTTTACAAAGGATAAATCACAGCTAGCCAGATTGAGGTTATTTTTTTCTTTTCTTATTTTTCAAATGAAAAGAAGGGTGTTCACAATGGATCAGTCCTACTTGACATAAAGAGTAGAATTACTAGTAACTTAGCAGACAGAGTCATTGTCAAGGGTTGATCTATGTGTACAGTGAAGGAAAGCACAGAGGATTGACTTGATCTTCAGGACAGCTTTTGGTGACAGCCTCAGAACTATAGGGACAGATGAAATAGTCAGCATAATCCCTTACATGATGATGTCATGCAGATCTAAGACCTCTTGGTTCCCAAGTTCCCCCTCCATTAGACCACTGGAAACCAAACTTCCATGCTTCTACCACTGCAAGTCTGTCTTCCTGAGATGTGAAGAAGGGTGCACAAACATTTCTCTGCTCCAGTGAACCTACCACCATCTCATGTTCCTGGATTGGAGAAATTTTAAGACCAGTGAATATTTTCTGATCTCACAGTAAAGGGACAGGGATGAAAGGCCCTCCAGGAGAGAAATAAGAGATGGTGGTGAGGGAGGCTGTATAACTCATAAAAGATGAATAGCACAAATAAGGAAAGTATGTGGATAAATATAGGAACTAATATTAATAATCCTCTATTAACAGGAGAGGTGATTTTTAATCTTGTTAGAAAAATCAGAACTAATAAATCTCAGGGGTGAAGGGAAGAACATTCACATTTCTTCAGTCACACTATGTCACTCTCAAGAGTTTATTGCTATATTCTTTTTCTAGGTGCACATCCCTCAGTACAGGCAAGGTTCTTGGGACAGTCTATAATAAGTATCTTTTAGACAGATGGCATGAGCTGAGTGTGCTATGGCCACACCTTTCTTCTAGCTATTCTCCATCTCTTTCTGTTTGCCTAAAGCCATACCTGTACCTTATAAATGTAATATCTCTCCCTCAAAAAGAGAGGAGTATGGAGGTGTCTTAAAATATTAAAATTAGATCTATCACATGATCCAGCAACTCCACTATAAGTCTATAGCTGGAGAACACACAAACACTAATTTGAAGGAATATATGAATTCCTTTGTTCACTGCAATGCTATTTACAATACTTAAGCTTTGGAAATAGCCTAAATGACCAATAAAAAAGGACCAGATTAAGAAACATGGTATATATACACAATAGAATACTACTCAGCTATTAAAAAGAAAGAAGTATTGTCACTTGTGACAACATAAAAATGGAACTGGAGGGGATCATGGTACATAAAATAAGGGAGAAGGATAAGGACAAATACCAGATGATTTCATTCACATGTGGAATATAGAGAAACAAAGGAACAAAGTTAAACCAAAACACTCCCTAGAAACATAGCTGCAGAATTGAAGGAGGGAGAAGGGAGAAGGAGGAAAAAGGGTAAAGAGTAAAGTGTTTAATGGAATATGATAGAGGGTTCTCATATCATGCATTGAAGGTGGAGATGGTGGGATAACCTATCTCTGAAGAGGTGTGATCCTGTAACTCCAAATCATATATAGTATTATTAAGTCAATACTAACCCAATAAAAAATGCAATTTAAACAAAGGAAATTGGAAGATAAGTCACTTAGTTTCATACTTATGAAATGATAAAATCTAGATGCTGACATATTGCCTCACTGAGGTGGCAGTTAATCAGAAAGACAAATATGTGGGAGCTTTTAACCTCTACTGAAAGGGGATACTAAATCAGAAGGTTAATTCCAACACATATATCTTGAACTCCAACAGCACCACACCAGAGAGAAATAACATACTTTTGTAAGAGCTCAGTGAAGACTTCCATATCTTCCCTATGTTCATTATGTAAAGTCATGTTAGCTGAGAGCTAGAGCTTCCTAGTTTGAGAGTTAGCATGACTAGTGGAGGCAAGGTAGGAAAAACTTACTCTGGTTGTAACTTCCTAATATGACCATAATCAGTCTTGGCGAATGAAAGGTGGAAGACATAATTCAAACCTAATGAATATAAAAGTGTTTTACAACTGGTAATCAGGCATATATATTCAAAAGCAGTAGTTTTACAACTGTTGCTTTGGTCTAAATTTATAAGCACTAACAGATTCTAAATGTTTACTTTCCTTTCTGCTATCACAACATATGAAATCTACCAATAAGAGACAAACAATTCATGAACTTTCTGATTATGTGCCAGCTTCCTTATGAAATCATTTATGATGGGATAGCAAGATCCTTCCAGAAACTCATAAACATAGACCGGAAACTCTTTTATCCATCCATGTCACTACAAAAATTTTTGGGCACAAATTCTTTATAGAAAAAGGTTTCTGTAATTTTTCTTCTAAACCAAATCCTGGGCATGTTTAAATATTTAGGCAGGTTTTAAAAATACTTGACAATCAAAATTTTTTGAATCTATTAAAAGAATACGTTCTGATCATATGATATACCAAATCCCTTTTCTGTTCTAAAGGAAGGCTGGACTTGGTCTAAAGCAATGACTTCCATTTCACACATAAGTCCTATCTATTCCCATGTGCACTGACACTCTTGGCAAGCAACCCTGTAGCCTGCCCCTGAAACCAGAAAATGCCCATGTCACTCATGGTTCGGTGGGAAACAACCTTTTGAAATCATTTCCTTTTTACCTTAAAAATGTAGTTTCCACATTCCATTACTTTATTTGTGGTGATATAAACTATTTCTTACTATTTCTTACATTCTTTCATGCTTTTACCCTTTAAAAAGTTGTATGCTTATCTGTGTTTTAAGTCAAAGTTTTACCCATTGTTTGCCAAATTTGACACTCAAAAATCTTCATGCAGGCAACAGAATTTTTGGTTCCCTTATCTTGTATTTCAGTGCATTTAAAATATCTTTTCAGGTCACCCCACTTGTAAAGCTACCTCTTAAACAGTGACACCAAAATATACTCCCTAAAATAATGCTTACTGATTCCAAGTATCTTTCTCCAATGATTTTCCCTAACACATCAGTGAAGAAAACAATCTGAATTTTAACCACCAGGTGCGAGGACTAGTTCATAATTCACCTTTAGTTAGTTGTTTCAAATCACTCTTTGGCCTGCACAAAGGTCAACTAGACCTGCAGTCCTATGTAGTGACAGTGTCTCTTCCCTGGATTTACCTTAACTATCCTTAATTATTTTTTTTTCCCAAGAAGTATATTATTTATTTGACTTTAAGTGATCACATTTCTTCCCTTTTTTATATTATATATATATTTGAATTTATTTATATATAATTTCACATCTCTGTGATCTCTGGGATTCACCCCCCACCTCCCTGACCATTCCTACCCTGTTTCTCCTCCATTCCCCCAAGTTGTGTACTTCAATTTGGTTGTTGGCTTGTTTTGACTTCTCTTTGTGGATTTTTATCTTCGCCATGTCCCAAATAGTAGTGAAACCATTTGGTTTCTTTTTCTTTTTGACTTGTTTCTGCTAATATGAATTCTTCTAAGTCATCCGTGTTATCATAAAATCGTCCAATTTGTCATTTTAAATTGATGAGTAATATGACCCAGCAATTGCTCTCTTGGGAATTTACCCAAAGGAGACTTCAATGTGGGTACAAAGGGACACTGTATTTGGATGTTTATTGCAGCACTACTTATAATTGCAAGGACATGGATGCAACCAAAATGTCTGAAAACAGATGACTGGATGAAAAAAATATGTATATATTCACAATGGAATATTACCTTAACTAGCTTTTGCTGACAGCAGAAAAGTTCTTTCTACATCCCTTTGAACACACACTTCTACCCACATGAAGGACCTAGACCAGAAGCAGATTTCTGCTGTAGTCACACACATCAAAGGCCTTGCCCTCCAAGGACATGTATTTCTTCACAGCTTTAGCCCAGATCATAAGCAGTTCCTATCACCATATTTTGTCTTCCTTTTTATTTCACTATTTTCAGTATTTTCTCTACTCTAATTCTCCCATTTCTCCATTTTAGTTTCTCATTGCTTTCCCCTTACGATTCACTGGTATGCATTTGCTGGTCTTACCAACTTATTCAGCTTGTTTTACTGGTCATTACTAGACCACCATCTGGTGACCTGAAAAGCTATATAAGTGCAGACAGAAAAGTCAGCTTTTGGAGATTTTGCCTTCTTAAGATTGCTTGTAGAAATAGAGTTCAAGAAAAGCAAGATAGCCTCAATATGAAGTAGGTGAGAAAAGACAGGAAAGAAAAGAGATTGTTAGGTTTTTCTTTTTTCTCCAATTAGGAATCTCTCTTCTACCTACTCCTGATCTACTCAAGATTTCCATATCTGGTCTTTTAACACTTTCTAATCTTTTGTCTTGAAAATGCCAGACACATTCCTATCTTCATACCTGGGTGTGAGCCATACCTGTTTGCAGGAACGCCTGCTCTGCAATGAACGAAGTCTCACCTGGATGGCCCACCTTAGCTCAACCTTCCATGAAGACTAGAACACCTGGCCATGCCTCCTGCTCTTTGACAGCCTGAAGCAGCATTCCACTGTCCTCTCATTAAGCACTTTCTATAATCTGTCTAGTAGAACATATACAAAACAGTTTAACAATTCATGCAGCGACCTAGAGATTGAATAAACATTTTTCATTCTGAAAAGAACTGTGAAGCATGGTACTAGGACCAATATTTTATAGGAAAAAAATAGTAGCCCTCAAAAAATTTAAGTGGTGGGCTATAGAACACACTTTAATAAAAAGTAGAGTCTGAATACAGGCTTACCTGCCTCTTAATCTATACTTGTTTCATTATTTCAGTTGCCTCTATTTCTGTAGTGAAATTCAATAATTTAAAACCAGGACTGGGTCTGCTACCTCTCATATTATCCTGTTTATACTCAATGAACATTTAGTTAACATTCAGGGAAAAGTTTGCATTCAAATGAGATTGCATCTCCTAAGTATACACTATAGAAAAAGGGTCAGGAGGTGAAGGGAGTAGTTTGGGATTAAAAGTTCTGCAGGTAATCCACAAAGTGAACGATGTACGGGCTTGGTGACACCATGTTGGCTAGACATTCAGTTCTGTGAAGTCTCCTGCTTAATTTCATGAAGTTATTTTAAGTTTCATGATAAAAGAGTATGAACAAAAAGCACAGAACAAGATTGTCCAAGTGCCTTGAGGCTCAGTGTCAATTGCAGCAATCTTAGTGAGTGAAGATACAAAGTTTTTGAAGAAAATGGGTCAGTTGACAACATCAGCTGCCATGATGGCCAATGTGTTTCAGAGAAAGAAGCAAAAGCAGGAAGAGCCCCCAGTAAACATGAAGATGGACTTCAAGCAGACTGGTTCCTTGTACTGGAAGTGCTTACCTTTTCAATTATTTCTTTGTTGTATGTCTTTGCATTATAATTTTCTCCTAAATATCTCCAATGATGATATTTGCACTGCTTTTGATTAGTTGAATATTGTTGTATATCTATGCTTTTGATTATTGTTGTGTATCTATTTATTTTGGAATTTTAACTGTGGTGATAAGAAATTGGGTTGATACAGAAAAGCTGATTGAAATAATAAACCAATTCAGTAAGGTAGCTGGATACAAAATCAACACACAAAAATCAACAGCATTCCTATATGCAAAGAATCAATCAGAAGAAAGAGAAATTGAAAAAAAAACACCCCATTTATCATTGCACCAAAGAAAAGCAAATACTTGGGAATTAACCTAACAAAAGACATAAAAGATCTATACAAAGAAACTATAAAACATTCTTAAAAGAAATAGATGATGTTAAAAAATGGAAAGGCATTCCCTGTTCATGAATTGGAAAAATGAACATTATCAAAATGGCCACACTACCAAAGACAATCTACAGATTCAATGCAATTCCAATAAAGATCCCAATGACATATTTTAAAGAGATAGAACAAAAATTACTGAAATTCATATGGAACAACAAAAGACCCTGAATAGCTAAAACCCTTTTGACAAACAGAAAAGAGAATGGAGGTATTACTATTCCAGACCTCAAACTATACTACAAAGCCACAATACTTAAAACAGCATGGTGCTGGTACAAAAACAGACAGACCGATGGATCAGAATCAAATACTCAGAAATAAAACCATACATATATGGTCAACTAATCTTTGACAAAGGGGCAAAAAACATACCCTGGATCAAGGATAGCCTCTTCAGTAAATGGTGCTGGGAAAACTGGTTCAAAACTTGTAAAAAAATGGACCAGGACAACATCCTGACACCCTGACAAAAATTAACTCAAAATGGATAAAGGACCTGGAAGTGAGACCTGCAACCATAAAATACATAGAAGAAAACCTGGGCAAAATCCTTCATGAATTTCACCTCAGAAATCCATTTGGCCAGCAAAAAATTGAAGGAAAACATAAACAGTTGGGACTATATAAAAAGTTTCTGTTCAGCAAAAGAGACGATAAACAGAACAAAAAGAAAAACTGACTGGGAGAAAATTTTTGCCCTCCAGACAAGTGACAAGGGTCTGATAACAAAGATCCACAAAGAGCTCCTACAGCTCAACAAAAACAAAGCAAAAAACCCAGTCAAAAAATGGGGAGAACTAAAAAGACACTTCACCAAAGAGGAGATACAGATGGCTAATAGGCATATGAAAAAATGCTCCACATCACTAATAATCTGGGAAATGCAAATTAAAACCACACTGAGATACCATCTTACACCAGTAAGAATGGCCCATGTAAATAAACACACAACAACAAATGTTGGCGGGGATGTGGAGAAAAAGGAACTCTCTTACACTGCTGGGGGGAGTGCAAACTGGTCCAGCACTATGGAAGACTGTGTGGAGGACCCTCAAATGATTGAAAGTGGACTTACCATTTGACCCAGCAATCCCACTACTAGGACTATACCCAGAGGACATGAAAACATTAATTCAAAAGGACACCTGTACACGCATGTTTACTGTAGCTCTGTTTACAATTGCCAGCCAAGACTTGGAAACAAACCAAATGTCCCCAAATCGACAATTGGCTGAAGAAAATGTGGTACATATACATGATGGAATACTACGCATCCATCAAGGAGGACAAACACATGTCATTCACAGCAACCTAGATGGAATTAGAAAGACTCATATTAGCAGAAATAAGTCAAAAAGAAAAAGAGAAGTACAGGATGATCTCATTTGATGGATATAGGGATAAACAAATAAGAAAGAATGAAAACAACCAATGGGACTGAATCATGGAGCGAGAGAGGAGGAGGGGGAAGAAGGTGGGGGAGGTGAAGAGCACAAAAGATCAAGATGGTTAACAAATGTTAGTGAAGTGGGAAAGCCCCAGGCTACACAATAATGAACTAATGTAATATAAATATACATATATATGCAAATTAAAAAATTTTAAATTAAATTTTTAAAAAAAGAGAAAAAAAAAAAAGTAACAGGGCTATTAGGGAATGGAGAAAGAAAAAGAGAGCCATCTGCATAGTGCCAGGCAAGCAGGAGAGCTGCTTCTCCCAGTGTGGAAATTGTACTGATTCTTTTTTTTTCTTAATTTATTTATTTTCTTATATATGTGTTTCACATCTTTGTATTCCCTGAAGACCACCCACCACCTACCCTCCCTGACCACTCCCTCCCATCTCCACCCCTCCTAACCCCCCACATAGTCATCCCTTTTATGGAATTTTCATGTACATGTCTATGGCCTAAATTGTCAACTGGAATAAACTTTATAATAATAATAATAAAAAGAAATTGGGTTGATAGTGTGTACCAAGCCCCTCTCTATGTTCTTACCTTTCAGAATAATTATATATGTATATATATGTGTGTGTGTATATATACTGAAGTGTTTTTTTTTTTTAATTTTTGCATGGTATATCATCAAATATCTGTATTATACACTAAGCTATTACAATGGTGCTTAAGACAGTGTAAATTTGAAGTCATTGTTATAAAATAATAGAAATGGAGTATTTAAATTATGATAAATAATGCAAACTTTTTATTGTTTCTTTATGACATATAAGCACCTTCATTTTACTTCCACAGTGGTTTCTGCTCATCCAATGAACTTGCTGGGCCTGGAACTAGTCCTCTGGATGTTAGAAAAATTATGACAACAGCTGGCACTGTCATTTGCATATCCCAAATGGAGCTTCCATTTTTTTTCCTTTCAAGATTTATGTGTTTCTCTTCAAGTGCCAGATTCCCTTTAAAATTAAAACCTTCACTTTCTCTTCAATTGTTGAAATTTCTGATGATTTAAACTAGCTCCTCTGTCATACAGGATGTGATATATTTGTGTTTTACAATATAGTGCTATTTCAGAAAGCAAGTTTATGACTGATTTTCAAATCTCTGCAATTCAAAGATGGATACTACCATATTGTTTTTGGTAGGGGGTAAAAGAATGTATAAGATTTCTTTTTCATAGGGAAAAATCAGTCATGAAACTTCAGAAATACCTGATGGATATCGAGGGTCAAGTTAACTGTGACACTATTTACTAAGGCAGTCTTATCTACGGAGCATGCGATTCTTGACTAGACCTTTCCTTTTAGATTCACAACCCTGAACACAGCAAAGTGGCATCTGCCAATGAAAGCCATGCCAGCTGTCACAAACACAAATATAATCAGGTGGATTTTGATTGCACAACAAAGTTCTGCCATGAAAGCTCAGATTTCTAGGCCAGGGTTGTAATCAGAGTGCAAGCATTTGGAGATATTAATGCAATCCTTCTATGTATGGGCTCATAGCATGGGCCCATGCTATAATTTATGTGGTGATTCCATTTCTGAGAGCAAATGCAGTATAGGCAGAAGATAAACTAAAGTCTTCCGGAAGAAATAAGGTAGATGCCACATGCAAACTTAGGACCCATTCCAATGCTTCAATAAGTAAAATCTGGATTCCTAGTGACGAGCTCAGTAATTAAAGCTTATCCAATCATTCCACAAGTTAAGAAGTTCACTTCATGTTTCCTCTTCCAAGTTTTACAGGTCAGATGCAAATATATGCCCAAGTATTATGCTTTTCCATTTGGGAATAACTCTTACCAAGTTTTTTCTTTATTTTTGCTTAGACACTACTTTAATTGCTGTTTTTTTTTTGTTTTTTTTTTAGTCTTCTTTAGAGAATATAGTGGAGAGTATTTAAATGAGGTTTAGCGTTCAAAGCTAGAGAGTGGCTGTTCAGCTAAGCATATTATATCCAACCCTGCTCTCAAGTGTTATTTTATGGCTGTGCTCTATTTTAAGTCTTATTTATGAAGACAAATGGTCATAACTTCTAAATTTGGAAAGAAAAATAAAATGCTCAAGCATGAACATCCAAATGCAACTCTAATGACAATTCCCACCAACGCATAATGATATACAAATCAATGCCCTATACAAAAGAATAAATGAAAAAAGGCAAATGAGCTTATCTGTGTTTCCGTAAAACTCAAAAATTATTTTTGTTGCTGTTATTTTAAGGTTCACTAAAATGGCAATCAATGCATGACTCTGCGTGTGTGTGTGTGTGTGCATGCGTGTGCATGCGTGCATGCACTCTAGTCACTTATAAATTATGGCATTCAAGACACTATTGTCCCTCTTTCATATTTCTTATAGAAACAATAGAAACATCTTTGCTTATTTCAGTCTTTTATTCTGATTTTGCCTATCTGATTATCATTTTTTATTGTAATGATCAGAAATTGCCAAGAGAGGCAAGAGGTTTAAAAATGAAGAAAAGAGGACTAGGGAAATAAGCAACATAACACTGGGGAGGTAAGATAGAACTGAAAGGTAATGATGTTGAAAAAGGAAAGGAAAAGCAAAGAAGACTGAGCAAGAAGGTGATATGTTGGGCAGGAAGTGAGGAGTAGAGAAAAAGGATAAGAAGGCAGAGGATGGTGAAGATTGGGAGGGACAGGAAAAAGACAGCCTGGTTTCCACTGAGAGAAATACAGGATAGTTAAGCACATAGAATTTAGTGTTGGATAGATCCAAACTCCAAATAAACCAAATAACCAAATAAACTTGGGTAAGTGTCTTAACCTTGGGATAGAATATATATATATATATATATATAGAATATATATAGGGATATATATGGTTAATATAGAATATATTATATAGAATATATAGAATATATATTGAGATAATATAGAATATATATTGGGATAATATAGAATATATATTGGGATAATATAGAATATATATTGGGATAATATAGAATATATATTGGGATAATATAGAATATATATTGGGATAATATAGAATATATATTGGGATAATATAGAATATATATTGGGATAATATAGAATATATTAGCAAGCATTGAAACAATGCTTGCTAAGGTTTGCTGCGCTGCAAGCACTACAGAGGTGTTAGCCATAGCCAAGGATTACTTTGAGTCAGGTATTTATAGATGTGCCTGGTTCAGTGGGGAGTCCCTAAATGAACAATGTACAGTTTCTCTCCTCTAGAAATTTCTATCAGGAAGGAAAATAAAATATGCACACAAAAGAATCTGTTATGTACAATGAGAAACATTTGATAAATTTTCAATGATAATAACTGAGTTAAACATCTCAGAATACCAATACATTGAAAGTTTTTTACCTTAAAAAAAAAACTGAGAAATTAAAATAATTGAAATGTGTCTAAAGAGGTATCACAGAGAGCAAAAAAAGAATAATTGTGTGCATAGTAGTTTTGAAGGGCTGGTTTTATACCTTGATTTGAGATACCAGCTAAGATTTACTGACTTGGGGACACTGAACACATTACCTTTGGGATCTCATTTTTCTACCCATAAAACGGGAATACAAATCCCTACCTACACTCATAAGATTGTTTTATATGAGAACATAAGGTTTTTCTAAATGAACAAATATATAATTTTAGGAAAACTTTTTGATAAATATCAGCATCACTCAGCGTTTATATAGTTAGAGTTCACAGTAGATTCATAGGATTCTTAAAGTAGGAAATCAAATTAAGCCAATGTAATTTGAAAATGAAGGACCCAGAGGCACAGAAAGTAGATCAATGAGTAGACTTAGTATGCACATGTAGGGGCAATGGAAGTAGGAGATAAAAACATTTTAAGAGGTCTTTTTTTAAATCAAAAAACAAAAGCAAGACAGCTGTTCTCATTTTCCCAGTGGTCAATATAAGAGTTTTAAGTTAAATGTTGATAGTAAAGTTTCATGGTATGCAAATATTCAGAATCATGGCAAATACCAACAGTGTTAGCTTCATTTGGAGAATTTTTAAGATGTATAGGCAATAATTTAATTCAGTGATTTAGTGTAAATTAAGTGCAATTATGTTTACAGTACAGTTATGCCTATAGGCTGAAGAATGTATAACTCTTTTATACGGCCTTCCTATACAGAGGACGACACCTGGCAGTTGAGTTGAAATGTAACTCTGGTAGATGTCATGGAAGAAAGAGTGAGGGGCAAATATGGTTAACGGGCTTGGGAAATGACATCCAGAAATCTGGCATAATGGTAGGTCAGCAGCTTCACAATCTGGTCTCTCTTTTGGTGATATATTTCATGATCTCTATTCATTTTAATCTTGCTGATTAATTGTGTGGTGGCAGTAAAGGCATAATCTTTAGCAAATTTGGAAACTGAGACAAGAGGAAGTTAAATTAGATGTCCAAGAAAACCACAGTGGATAACAGAACTTTTCCTAAATTTGTTTGCAAAGATTTAAGTTAAAAATAATACTGCCAGTTGTCAAAGAGTTATTAGACAAAGAAAAAGTGTTTCCCAAAAGCTACACTGATACATTAAAAAAAATGTGCATGGTGATTATTCTATTTGATGAAAGTGCTCCACTTAGGAGAAAACCTTTCTCCAGTTCTTAGAATCCAGAACCACTTTGACCCTTTAGGGAGCAATGAGAGGAGTGTTCAGTCATTGGATTTTGACTACTGAGATTCTAATTCACCATGAAAAATGATAGTCTAATTGTATAAAATTTTCTGAAGAAAATCAATATCACTAGAGTAATAGTATATTAGAGGAGGAAGAAATAATGAGCCCTAAATTACTGAGCCTATTAAGGATGTTATTATGTAGAAGTCTGCTTTCTGCAAATTTATAAAGTGATGCTTCGGAACCCACCTTCTGGATTTAAAAAATATTAAATAATGAAGCCTAGTATTTTTTAAACCATGCAGAGAAAGAAGAGGGGGAAATGAGAACAATTTTTCGTCATTAAACATTTCTTTAAAAAATGCCACTTGAATCAAAACAAATGAGATTTTTCAATTTGTGAGAGGTTTATATTCTTTCACTCATGACCGCCATTCATTCTTTCAACTGGCACAATTAAGTTCTGAGCCTTGTATTAAAATATTGCTGTTCAGAAGGAGAAAAAAAGGTAGTTTTTGATCCTGAGTCAGGAGATAATGCTTTATTAGGTTCTGCCAGATTATTTAAAATAGTTATATATGAGCTCTACATAATACTCCACTAAGAAAAAGTTGCATGCATTATAGGAATATAAACAATTTGTAGAAAATGAATTTGACAATGGAAGAATTTTCATTTCTTTTATATGTACCGTTACCTAGATATTTCTATCTGAAACCCATAGATATTAGAGAATACCAATTAAAGAGTTGATAGTAAGAGCATGAGTAGATGAGTCACATATGTACAACTGTGTGCAATTATGATTCATTACTAGAACCAAGATTATGAATATGAACACAAATGAACAGTCTAAACTAAGTGATCAGACAAAGAATTCTTATGCAGCAAAGATTCTCAGTGAGGTAGCAATAGTTAAAATGCAGTGAAGCATTTCAACACCCCGGGGTCCTCCCTTCTTCCAACTTCAACTATTAACATAGGACTGGAATATCATTGCCCGGCCTGCAAATACAGCGGGGCCTCAGAGAGGAAAAAAATTGAGGTCAGCAAATAGCGTGTTGTTGAATTACCTGGAGGAACCATTCCTCATCAGAAGAGAGAAATGTACAGACTGTCATTATACTCTTTCACCCACCTCCACATGAAAAAAAAAATAAAGAAAAAAGCTTGTTTTCTTCATTCTGCTGTCTTCAAGCCAATTCTCAAATTATACAGCTAGTTACTAGTGCACTGACTTGAATCTGAAGTTGCCATGTATTCTGGTAGAAATAACTTACAATCACTAGACATACCTATAAATCTTAAATAGAACACCTGAGAAAGGAAATCTGGGAAGTTATACTAATAACATAGGAGAGAAGTAAACGGAACAAAATAGGTGACATATAAGAGGCAAAGAGACAGATGGACTAAATGCTGTCGCAGTGCTTGGGTCCTAACACAGACAAGAGGGCATGGGGAAAGCTGGTGGTAAAGGTTTGGTTGGAGCAAAGATTTTCCTCCTGTTAACTCACTGAAGTAGATCTCAAAGTGTTGTCCTGGGACCAACTGCCCTATCTGCTTGTTACAGAAACAAATTTATGAGCCCCGCCCTGACCTACTGAATCAGAATCCTGTGGAAAAGGACCTAGAAACTTGTTATAACCAGCCTGCCATGTGATCTTTAAATAGAACAAAGTTAACTACTGACCTAAATCAAATCAGTTAAAGCAGCAGACCAAATGATCTACTAAGAACAAGAGGGAGGAGTCAGGACTTCAGGGGTGGAAATTTAGAACAGTAGCAAGGAGGCATATAGGATGAAGGTGAGGAATGATGAAAGGCTAGTGGAACTGTGCTGGGCCCTTGTGAAACCAGTCAGCATAGCTTTCTGAATGAGAAGTCTTGGGAAGCAGGTTTCTGAGTGTAACCTGCAAGCACTGTAATAAAGGAGTGTATGTAGAACTGCATTTTGTTTTGCAAACAAGTATGCCCCTGAAAAGAGAACTTGATTATAATTTAAGAAATGGTATGTGTGTGTGTGTAATGAATTCAAATTAAACAAAAAAGAAAAGATTTATTTGCAAATGACTAGAGGAAAAATGCAAGACAACAAAGTTGGCAGACCCAGAATGAATCCTACAATTCTTCTACACATGTGGCCTTGGGCAAGTAATTAAATTTAGAAATCATCTTTTCTGTAAAGTTGGTTGGAGCATTTATTCATTCAGATAACAAAGGGGAGGAAAAATATATAAGTACCAACATGACACAAAGTGTGTTGTGATGATGGGAATAGTCAGAAAGTAGCAATCAAGTCTAAATTTGGGGAAGAAAGGCTTCATGTTGAAGAGGCAGCTGGACTAGACCATGGGGAGTGAGTCAGTCCAACAAATGGAAGGCTATAAAGGAAGAGAGTAAGAAAGTTCAGGGCAAGCAAAGAGAGGGGGAAAGCCCTGAGGAAATCTGAAGGAACTGTGGTTAGGGAGGAACAGGTATCCTCCAGCTCTAATAAGACTGATTTTTCAAATTCAGCACCCTGAAAATAATGGGTAAATTGGATAATAATTTTATCAACCACCCACCTGGTGCTAGGATAGTTTTTTCATTTTTCAACAGCTCATAAATATTGAGCTTTGGGTAAAAACCTCTCAGAATTCTTCCTGCTGGCTTTAAAATAAGAGAATCAAAGGTGTAAATGACCAAAGAAGTATTCAACCATTTCATTTTTCAGACTCCTGATATGGAAATTATAATAGGTACTTCTGGGGTCACTCAGTAGAAAGGTGACTTGCCTCTTTGAAAAATGCTTCAACTGAGGCCAGAATTTGAATTGATACCATCACAGAAAAGGAAGAGCATTCTACAATATACTTTGGGCTTTTTATAAATGGGCCAAGTTTTTATTCTCGAGGTAAAATTTATATAGTGAATCTCTGGCAAAGAGCCCCGTTAAGCACCCTTTTCCTGTCTTGGGTCATGTTTCAGAAGAAGACCTAGTGGGCAGAAAGCAGTTGTCTTGGAAGTTAACAGCAGCAAGGATTCTTAAGACAAAGTGGCAAACTCTGTACTTCCAGAAGAGAATGCAACAGAAGCATCTTTCTTTTTTCATTTTTGATTAATTTTTTAAATTAATTTTTCATTGATTGCACATATATATATGCACATACATGTATATAAATTACATCATTGTCTACCCTTAGGTTTTTCCATCATGTTATCATCCGTGAACCATCTTAATCCTTTGTGCCTTCCCTCTCCCCCATTTTCACCCTCCCCCCCTTGCTCTATGTTTCAGTTCTGTTGACAGTTTTATATTTTCTCTTATCCATTTGTTTGCAGCAAAGCATCTTTTTGATTGTTTCAGATTTCATGATTCTAAGCAGCAAGCTCATCAATCACAGTATCCCACTCCATCTTCAGGAGAGTATTTCTGATCACTCACTTTTGATAACTTCAGGAAAATTTTCAAACTATGACTTGAGGGCATCCTAAGAGTGGAAATCTATGGCCCTATTTAAGATAAAGCAGACATCGTGAGCTTTTAGATTGAGGTAGCTTTGGTTTACCATGATGGATGTTAGAGAGGTATAGGATACTGTCAGGACCACACCACACCCACCAGGACACCTACTGGCTTCCTCAAAGACCATTAGTTAATAAACTGTGTGTCATGCACATGAGCCTTGACAGTGTAGTGCAAAGAACAGCATTACAATGAGTCTAAGTTCACATAAAGTGAGTCACATGCCTGTCTGAGGGTGCTTTTTCTGGGCCTTTTTAGGATATGTACCATAGAAAAACAAGGGGAACAGCTTTTCCAGAGCAAAGTATTTAGACAAGCACTTACCACCATTATCAGTCTACATGCTGGCTAGCAGGCATTAGTAAGCACAGACTTTGTGCTGAGCACAAAGACAGCACAGGCTGGTTCTAAACACAAGATAAAAGGCTGAGTCAAATCCTACCCAGGGAATATAGCCAGAATGTTATAATTGTTGGTTTTTAATCCATTCTCTGATAGTGCTCTGACAGAATAGCAGCATTTTGAGTTTTTTGAGAGTTCAGATCTGGGTAAATTGCTCACACAGCTATTCTTTCCCAGCACCCAATCTGTAGGTTCCTGATAATATTGAGACATGGCTAAAACTTTTCCTTAGAAGTTGTTTCCAATTCTCGTTACATCACTGGGTCTTATAAAATGGGCAACACTTTAAGATTTGATTCCCCCTCCTAAGCATTAAGTAGGTATCATCTGGGGAGTAGTTGACATCAGATTGATTATCCCTTTACTCAGTAATTCTTATCACCATTTATAAAATACTTATTAGGGGTTTTGTGAAGAAACATAGAAGAAACATTGTTGTCATTTTTACATGTCCTCATAAAATACATCTTTAAGACCTCACATAATCATAAACTCACAGATGGGGATGAAAGGAACCTTTATTTACCAAGTTTGGCCTTCTTGGGCAGATTTCTCATTTGCAACCTGTGTACGCTAATAATTGAAGAGCCGAATGTGAATGCTACTAAGAACTGCACGTCTGAGTGTAAGGAGAGATGGAAAAGACAGAAAAGACAGACTATCCTCTTCCAGTATTCACTGAGTGTGCCAGACAGCAAGTGCTATAAATTGCCTGCACTTCAGCGGCCTCCAATTTCTGTGGCTATATTTTTGGACAGATGCACACCTACACAAGTCTGTGTAATATCAGAGGAAAAGGTGAATAGTTTTAATTTTTTCTCTTGAGTCAGCAATTTCTCACCATTATTCATTATTTTCATACTTTATTGCCACTGCATTTTTAAAGAATTCATTATCTCTAAAAATTATTTAATTTGGTGTATTTTTCTTAACCAGCACAGAAAATAATACTAAGCAAAGGGTACTCCTATTCAAAACAGACTGTAAAGAAGAGGGGTGTCTATTTTCCCACCTCTAATGCTGATAGAATATAGAGTTCATTTACTCTCATCAGTGTATCTTCATTTGATTTCTGACTCTAACTTTCTAGCTTATTTTTCTACATAGCCATTTCTGATTCATAACCCATTCCATTTGTATACCCAGGAAGATCTATATTTGTAATGTCTGGAATTCCTACAAAGGGGTCCGTAAGAAACAAATGAAAAAAAGACAATATAACAACAATACAAAATGTCCATGATGACTTCAATGCAATCCACAAGAAGGGGAGGTGCAAAGAAAGGAAATGAACTGGAAAGAGAGAGTAGTTTTAATGAATTATGAAATACATTAAGCATTGCCATTTTTGCAAAAAAAAAAAAAATCCTCTGGGACTTTGGAAGGGGCCTGTGCAAGTCAGGGGCCTTGAGCCTTCAGCTGCTATAACTTCACCGCAAACTGCCTCCACTCTGACCTCAAATTACCATTGCTACCATAATACCCACACCTAAGAAGCAACTTCAGCCCAAGAATAGACCTAACTCCTTTACTGGTGCCCTCCTCTCAAAAAAGACATATTTTCAAAAATGCTATAAATGAAAATCAAGGGTAAAATAAAAAGGGAAAGTAATACTGTAGAAAATTAAAATGCTGTTCTTAAAAATACAGATTTCTGATCCCCAAAATAGTAACCATAGTAACCTTCTTGATTGTCTTTTCTGAGCATCCCGTTTCCATAGGGTTCACATGAGTATTTCTCTTGGTATGTCACCTTAAGTGTTCAAAACTCACTTCTCTTAAGCTTCACTTTGTAAAAATAAATTCAAACAGAATCTCCCCCTTGTGGTCCTAGGTTCAGGTCAGAGAGATATGCTTTAGGGAAAAGTCATTTGCAAAAATGTTTGCCTTCTTCTGTAGGTACTTGGGATACTGTTCACAAAAGGTGTCTTATAAAAGTCCAGTCCTGACTATGTCATGAAACAAGTGGCTCAACAGACGACCGTTGGCAGATGCTCCCATGGCCAGAACAGGGCCCACTCAGAAATGCATGAGCAGCTATGCAAGAGACCATTATAATTCATTGACCAGCTTCCTTCAGAATAAGCCCTCATCTTCAGATCGCACATTGTACAATTGACCTAATTCGGCTAATCTCTGCTTATGACCTGTTATGTATCTATCCAGCACAAACCCAGAAAGCAAATTCTTTCTAGCCACGAAAAAATCTTATCTGCGAATCATTCATATCTCATCCTCTTGAGAAGAGCACTTCCATTCTTAGAATCAGTCACTTCTAGGACCAACATCGCTGATGGTTGTAGCAACTCATCCAATTTTTAGTCATACACTGACATATAACATGATAGAGGGTAACTAGTGTAAAGGCAGCTGGAAGTGATAGTCAAGTCATGACATCTCAGAGGAATGGATTATTAGTACACAAAGAGGCTCCAGGATGATCAGGTTGGACCCCTAGCCGGCAGTAGGACTCCAGTGCTCAGATACTCATCTGGACTCAACTGTACGAATTCACTCAGAGACTCCTTCCAGCACATGGCAGACTGTCTGAGGGGTTGACTCTAATGTTTAGAAACTCTTCCTCACCATTGTCTACTTCAAGACCTTAATCTTCCTTTTATTATATTCAGTTTGAAGTCCCCCCAAATAACCCCTTTCTCAATCTATCAATCACAATCCTTTTAATTATTATGGACAATATACCAAGTTTCACCCACACATGTAAAATTTCCCCCACTATTAGCCATTTGGCATGATTCTTTGCCCTCCCACAATTCTGGCACCAGTATCTCAACATTCTTAATTGTTTATTATCCCTTTTAAAAATCTCAGTTACATTTGAAACCATGAATCGAATCTTGCCTTGAATTCATTAACGACTCAGATTTGTACCAGATACTTCTATTTTTGTGCAATAGTATTTATCCATCCATAATGGAGTTAACTTTTAGAGGCAACTGTGCCAAACTCTTGGCTCAGACTAAGCTGATGGCCAATAACATTTAAAACCAGAACATTCTCTAAACTATATTTCTCTAAGAATAGAATATCACATATCTCCAGAGGTAGGAAAAGCATCTTACAATGATCATCTTCCAGGAGCGTGTTTAAAGGATAGAATCCCATCATAACCCTCTAACCCCAGCGATCTGCTGTATGGTTTGTTAACCTTAGATTAGCAACTCAACTTCAAATTCTGTCAAATGCATCATGCTACATGTAAAAGTTCTCGAAGACTATTCTTGCTTTTCAAACTTCCTGTCTTTCAGCACTATATTTCATCCCCGGCTATCACTGTTAAGAAGCACAGTTCTCTACTATGGCAATGGGCTGTGATGGTATTCTTGTCTTTGCTACTGACAGATTCTGTTACTTCAGGCATATGCCTAAATCTCTCAAGATGCTTATTTCTCCATTTGAACAATTCCAACATTTCATGTATTATTTAAACAAAGACTTGTAGGCCATGTTAATGAATCAGGCATAGTTTTAAGTATTTTATATATATATATATATATGCATATATATATATAAAATGAATATATATATATTCATTTAATACTCAGGAAAAACAGACTATGGCTCAGAAAGGTTAACTAATTTAGCCATGATCATGTGGCTAACAAGTGGTGGAGCTGGAATTCGAAACTAGGCAAACTAAGATTGTATGTGTGTTCTTCATCACCCACCTCTCCATCTCCATATGCTGGGACAGCATAAAGTTTGAGCAGCAAGGAGGATCTTTAGCTTCCTTAGGTAGGAAGGGGGATCTCAGATCACATCCTTTTACATAAAAAGTCAATCTTGTAGTAAATGCAAAAAATGTTTGATTTTCCATTTGTTTCTCTCTTTTGAGTTATTTTTTAAAAGTTACTAACCAATGAAAACAAATCACTCAAAATACAGTGCTTTGAACACAAACTGGATGCAAATGTCTTGAACTGATTTGGATTCCTTCCAGTCACAACCGTTGCAAGTATTTACCCGAAACATTAAGGATCATGAGAGCCATTTGACCTATTGCCAGAACAGCAAATTTAAAAAAGGGCTATACCAGGCACCAGGACTCTGAGGGAAAAGGAAAAACGCATTTCCTCAGAAAAACATAGAGGTGCAGGCTATTCCAGCTGAAGGTACAAACAGAAGGTACTCAGATATTGTGAGCAGTACACAGTAGCATAAATGCAGACGTTTACCCTCACAAATCAGAAGTCTCAGGACTTAATAATCTGCTCCAAGTTTTCCCACAAACATCCCAGTCAGAGAGTCTGCTAAAGTTCAGTTTTTCCTTGATGCTTACTTAGCCAGCGCAGTGAATTTTTAAAAAATTAAATTCAACCGAGAAAAGCTATTAAAAATACTCCTGAAGAATGCAGAGTGATAAGGAAACAAGGAAAATCAAGTTGAAAGGCCAAGTGGTAACAGACGTAGCTCTGAGTGGTGACCTTTTATTTCAAATCTAGAACCAAACTGAACTTCAATATTCCTTGGGTTGAATAAGTAACATACAAGCACTTAGATTCTAAGCCCTGAAGGGGATGTTTCTGTATCACAATACTTCAGAGAAGGTAAGATATTTCTGTCTATGATTAGGAATTATAGCAAACTAATCTCTAGGGGCAGGACTTCTCTTGAGAGGTTGTCTGAGTCTATGCTGATTAACTCTGACAACCAGAAAGGCATTGGTGGGCTTTTGAAGGACCAAAAGTCACATTTCACTTGAATGAAGCAACACTGAGCATGGCAATAGGCAATTCAATCATGTCATAGATGGAGCCACTGCCACCATGCCTGAGGAAATCTGTTCAGAGCACAAATATGAATTTGAGTCCTCACCTTTTGCTCATCAAGATCTTAATCATATTTACAATGAAGGGAAGAAAGAGTAATTCATAATTGCAAGTCCCAATTTTAAGCACGTACCGCAGTAGAGGTGTATGCATTTGTGTAAATGTGCACAAACAGAATATACCTACAGAAATAGTCTTCCTCATCTCCATTTAGGAAGCAAGATCATTAGGCTATGAAAGGAGAGGCTAATTCTCGACATGATTTACTGAAAGACAAAATGAATATTTGCCCCCATTGAGCAAGTGTTCCTGGGAAATTTCCAGAGAGAGCCTTACACTGTAAATATCAGTCAACAGCTAGGAAGTGAAGCAACAGCACAGATAAAGTCCAACTTGAGAACTCAAATACAACTTGAACTTGTGTTCTGGTAGCAACTATTGAGCAACTCAGGTGCAGCAATGTTCTGGTCTCTGGGATGGAAGAAGGTACTTCCCTCCCAGAACTGGCGCAGGCCTACGGGGAATTACTGTTTTAGGAAGATGCTTGAATGATATCTAAGACAAGGTGATGGTGACGTTTTAGAATGACGTCTAAGACAAGGTGCAAATGAATATTTGCCCCCATTGAGCAAGTGTTCCTGGGAAATTTCCAGAGAGCCTTACACTGTAAATATCAGTCAGCAGCTAATTGCCTTGCAGAGGCAATGGTGACAAAAAGAGAAAATAGGCCCTAAGCCCACAGTGAGACTTTTTTCTAGTCTCTTCTGGTATCTTCTCCAGTATAGGCTGAGGAGATAACAAACTGGTCTGTCCAAGTAGAATATACTAGGCATGAATTGGTCTAAGCCTTGATCTCGATCTCCTTATCTATAAAGGGTGTGTAATTAATTATACGCTTACCTATCTTGAGGCCTGCCAAGAAAATTCTGGGTGTGTAAACTCCACCTCCACTGGACGGAATGCTTGCTTCCCAGCTCCCAGGTTAATGTTGAAACCTACTTCTCAACATTTCAGCAGTAGGAAGTAGGACTTTTGGAAGTCATAAGATCATGAAGGTAGAGTCTTCATGAATAGAATTCATGCACTCAAAAGAGACCCCATGGAGATCTCTAGCCTCTTTGGGCACATGAGGACAAGGCATAAAGATGACTATGTGTCAAAAAACAGGCTGTCAACAGATACCACATTTGCAGTCTGAAGGGTGGACTTTTCAGCTTTCAGAACTGGGAGCAAATTTTGTTGCTTAAGCCACCCAGTCCATGGCATTCTGTACTACACCCTAACTGGATCTCCCACTATAAAAAGACCAGCCTCCCACTATATTTCCTCCTTTATCAACTATTCATAGACCATAAAAATGTAAGGAATAATTTTCCTTCCCTACCAGACTATTCCTAAGTTCCCTGGACCTACCCTTTCCAAAGAAGAATGGGAAAAAGCATTTTGTCAGTCGTAATAAAATAGACAATGTCTGTCTTGTTTCAAGTTCCCAAAATGACTCTTTCCCACAACAAAAGAAATTTCTTTCTAGAATAAAAGCATATGGGTTTACCATTTATTAAGAAGTCACAATTAAAATATAACTCAATTTTATTAATTCAGAAAATTTGTATGGAAATTTACCTCGTGTGACATTTGCAGGCATATTTCTTTAAAAATCTATTCTTCAAAATATCAGACTTAGTCAGATTGTATAACTGATAACTCAGTTAAGGGAAGAAGGGGTCTAATGGACTATGGTGGGGAGTTACGGGTTCTTTGCTGGTGGTGTGCTGTGGTGAATGAATTTGAAGAGATGTGTTCCTGGACCCCTAAAGCATACATACTGTGGTAGACTAACATTACCTCAGCTTAAATAATTTAATTAAAATACAATCCAAAGTTAAAAAAAAATCATCTCCCTCAATAAAAAAAAAAAATGAATTCTGTCCAAAATCACTGTTCTGGCTTTGTCAAGCTGACAGCAGCCTCTGGGCCCAGCTGTTGTGTTTTTCTTCTTGATTCGAATGTTCATTATTAGCCAGATAGTCCACTGCTTTCTATTGCATGTAACTCAGGCGGCAAGGAGCTGGGATCTGTGGTACTGAGTCCCAAGCATTCCAGCACTTTTTACAAAAAGATCATTCTCGGTTTTCAAGAGGGTCACAGAGTTGCTCAATTGGCAACAGGAAACAATTATTCCTTGAAAGAGAATATATTATTCCAACATTTCTTCATTATTTCCCTCTCAAGCAAATATATTCTATCACTTTTTGAGTTAATTTAATTCACCCCTTTGGTACATTATGGACTACTTACTTCTAACTGGAGAGAAAATGATATTCTCTTCCTTTATTTTGTGCTGCATCATTCATACTTGGGACTGTGAATTCCGCCAAGGACTCCAGGGATTGCCTGGATCAACACTTTGTGATCCCCTTTGAACACTTAATGCAACAGAGGTGGCATGGCTGAGACATTCTGGTTTTGCTCTGGTGGCCAGCTCACAGCCCTCATCTGCAGAACAGAGTCATTTCCCTCTGCTTCACACTTGCCTCTTTCTGGTCATCCTCTTTACTAGGTTCATGCTTTCCCATCATCTCACACCTTCCAGAAACTCCATTCACATGGTGCAGTTGAGTTATCCATGTAGGTGTTTCTCACAAAGGGGCCCATTGTCAATTCTTTACTATCTCAAGAATGAAAATAAACTTAGAACTCAGTGTTGCTGATCAAGCAAAACAGCAGTTTCAACCAGCACAAGAAGATAGAAAAAAATTTTTTTATGTGTCAGTATGTAAGCTCCCAGCCACCATTACATACTTGGAAGCTAGAGCAGAACTAGCACATTGCACATGTTCCTGAACAAGCAGATACTGAAGTTCTCAGAGACCCAGTCAGCAGGAGGTTGAAGACAATAAAGGTCAACTGCTTGAGAAATAAGAACACCTGGAATCTAGAACAAGCTTGGACTAAATTGTATGGCTATGAGCAAATGTCTTCGTAGGTAAAAATCAACGGGGTAGCACTAAATTACTTCTAAGGTATTTTCTTCTTTAAAAATTCTACGATAATAAAATATCTGAATTACAGGTAAAGGTTGAAAGGTCTCTGGAGACGTTGGTGATGTAGTCACCCATATTTCCTCTCTCTTTCAGAACCTCCGGAAATACAAATGAGGAAATTTCCAGAAAAATATTTTCAGTTTTTACTGATGTCTACTATAAGATTTTGGTTAAAGAGCCGGGCACGGTGGTACATGCCTGTAAGCAACAGCTTATGGAGTCGCAGCTGGGTCTGGGGATCCCAGTTCAAGTCCCGCCCGAGGCAACACAGCGAGACCTAGTCCCAAAAAAATAGCTGGGTGTGGTGGCGCAGGCCTGTAATCCTAGCTACCTGAGAAGCTGAGGCTGGGGATTGCTTGAGTCCGTGATACCATGGACAATATGAACCTGTGGTTCCACGGGCAAAAATATGGAGACCTAGTCTCAAAAAAAAAAAAAAAAAAAAAAGATTTTGGTTAAAAAAAGCATTCTCAGATTTGCCCTAAAATCCATTTCTCTGTTTAACTGCTGTTAATTAATTTAGGATTTAAATATCTAATTATAAAATTCCACAATTCTCGAAATATTGGAATGTAATTTTATTTCTAATGCAAGCATTTAAAGATATGGCCATCAGGCATACAAACACTTTTCCCTGAAATCATGTCACTGACTCATCATCTTGGCTACAGTGCTTCTCTAAATATATATGTGTAGCGGAACTTGATTAATTTTCTACTAAGAATGAGATGTTTATTAAATTATATCTCATTCCTAATATGCCTTATTTATCTTAGTAGCTTTTAATGGAAAAATATATGAAATATTGCGTAAATGCTTTGAGAAATAACATTAATTTCAATCAAAATTAGGTAGAGAGGTTCAGTAATTATTAAAATTCTTTAGGAATTATAGATTCCTAGCAGAAGACTTATATTAAGTTGACAAATTTCCTCCTTACTCTTATTTGTACTTATTCTTAAAAATACTATTAATGCAATGTTGAAAACTAAATTATCACTAGCTATTTTCTGACAATTTCTTTGTTTTTCAAAGATTAAATTAAGATCTCTATGGGAACTGGCATATCTAAGCATATCTAAGTATTTCTTTTTTTTTAAAAACACATTTTCTATTTTAGTAATGAATGACTATACTGCCCCAATATAAAATTATGTAAAGGAAATGCTAACATTTTTAGTTTATAATTTATGGATTTAAAGACCTTCCCAAATGTATATACATATGTACTCAAACATATACACATTTTGTTGTAAATATCTAAAAGTGCTAATATTTATAACTATAAAAGGAAGAGGCTGGTTTACCATAAGGAATGGCTAGTATCTTATACAAGAGAACTATTTTGGTACCCTTAATGACTATTTGAAAATAGAACTTGTGTGGGGAAAATAATGTACATATTATGATAAAGTGGTTTAAGTTTATATTTGATGAAAATTTTAAAACGGGAAGTTACCCCCACCCCTGCAAAAGTTCTTGAAAAATCCCCAAGTATTTTTTTCAAATTATTTTTTCAAATTTATTTATATATAAAAATTTCACATCTTTGTAATCCCAGGGATTCAGCCCCCTCCCCCTCCCTACCATTTCCCCCCCGCCCCAAGCTGTGTGCTTCAGTTTAGTGGTTAGCTTGTTTTGATTTTTCTTCATGGCTTTTGTTTATTTTTTTCCTTATATCCCATGCAACAAGTATTTTTAATTTAGTTACATTTAAATATGGTGCAATCCCCTGACTCCCATGACCATGCTGAAAAATAAAACTTATCTCTTTGATTTATAGAAAGTCAGAGTTGAGAAACATTGAAATCACAAATGAATGTCCTTAAATCTGTGGTCTGTAACAGACGAACAAGAGAAAACCAAAAATTCAAAAATAAGCCCTAAACAGAGCAATTCCCAGTTTCAGTGTTGAAGTCAGTATGTGTACTGGTGGTTGGAAATGTGAGCATCAGATTTCATTAAAAAAAAAAAAAAATCCTTCTTCCAAATGTGGCTCCGAAGAAGAATTTCACACAAATTTGCTTCTTTAAGCAGTTGGTCTTGGTCCCTGGGAGCACACCTCTGACAGAAGAGCAGACCCTTGCCCTAAAACTATTTTCCATAATCTTAGGAATCTGACACATTGAGGTGATGATGGTTAGAGGCTGAATTGTGAAGGGAAATCTCATTTCCTGTGCCTTTCCAGTCTCCTCAACTAGTGCCTACTTAGCACCCTGCTTCCCTACGGTCAGATGCTCACACTCACTCTCCCTGGATAAATCTCCAGTATCTGTTTTTCTCTTCCCATGTTCCCGGCTATAAACATCATGGGAGCTCCAGGGATAGACCCATCACTGAGTTAAGTGCTGGGATGAAGTAGGAAGCAAAATCGTACTGTCCCACTGTCCCCCACGTGGTGCTTGTGGACCATGGTAAAGAAGACAGCAATGAATCAGTCGCTACATATCATCAAAGCAAACCAGTCAAAGTTGAAGAGGGAAGATCTCCCCAAGGAAATGACAATTGAACTGAAGTCACTGCATAAGAGGGGACAGTGGGAGCAAATAATTGCCTTTCAATAAGTGAAAGGTAGAATGGCCACAGACAAAATGGAGGATGGGGATACAAAGTTCTAGATACAGAGAGATGCCACACCTTGTAGTTTTTTTCTTTTTGAGAAAAAAATGATACAGATTTATTCCAAGAGTATTGGAAGGTAACTAAAGTCAATGTAGTTGATGAGTAAAACAATGATTTAGAAGGCCACTCTAGTCAAGAGGATAAGTAGAAGGTCAAGTTCAGTCAGCAGGCTTGAATGCGTCCCTCTCCCTGTGACACCTGTCCCATTATCCCCTCTTACAAAGAGACAGCTCTGTCTTCCTTGATCAGAACTCACCCTTCACAGAGCTGCTTTTACAAATCACTTCTGCCTTGACTCTCCCTTAGCAGCACAGAAATGAATGGAAGCATACCCTGGATATTAAGATACACACAATATTTAATGCCTCAGTTGCAAAACTTGATGAATGGCAGGGCTTCACCTTAGGACACATTCAGGATCATGTCAGCCTTTCTGTGCCTCTCAAATGATAGGAAGGCCACAGAAACTCATTTGAAGGAAATGTGCCAAATGGCTTATGTCAAATGACTCCACTGAGAAATAATGAAAAGTTCCTTATTGTTGGGCACTAAAATGATTATCATAACCTAGTCTTGTTATTAAACATTTGGTTTCTTCCAGATTCCCTATTAATTAATCTATAAATTATTAACAATTCAGAAATACTATTTCATTACTCTTGGGTTGATCAGTGATGTTTGTAGATTTTACATTCTGTAAATAAAAAGATAAGCATAGCACAAAAAGTTATTGCAATTAGTTGCAAAACCATTTCAACAGGAAGTATAAACAGAAGAATAAGTACTCCCAAAGGCAAACAATTTGCATAATTAAGATCTATTTTTCTGGAAACAAAACTATTTTAAGTGGTACTATGGGTTAGCATTATCATAAGCAAGGTATTGTGCAAAGTACAATCCAAGTTGTGAGCTTGAAGAAAAAGTAATGTGTTTACATGGTCGGTAAATTGTAGAAGCCAGGATGTGAAATTCTAAGTGACTTACTTAGCTATCTAGTAAATCTAAGTGAGCTACTTATGTGGTGTGTTAGTCTGCTCAGGCTATGATAAGAAAATACCACATATGTTTGGTTTAAACAACAGAAAGTATTACAGTTATGGAGGCTGGAAGTCCAAGATCAAGGTGCCGACCACCTCAGTTCCTGGTGAAAGCTTATTGTAATACAGAAGGCTACCTTCTCAATGTCTCCTGCTATTCTTCTTTTGATAAGGTCACCAGCCCTATCAGATAAGAGCCCCAACCTGAAAACCTCATTTCTTCTTTATTGCCATCTCACAGGCCCTGTTTTCAAGGAAAAAAATCACACTGGGTATCGGTTGAAGGGAAAGAAGCATTCAATTTGAATATAACAATTTGCTAGAAAATAAAAAGTACGATTTGAATATAGGTCTCAGCTAGAGGTCTCAAATGCCCATGGTCATTCAGCTTGTCAAGTTTTCCTTCTCAAGTGGAAGGTATAGTAGTTTGAACGTCAAAAGCTAAACACCATCATTAATGCATTTAGTCAATGGGACTGGTTTATCAAATTTTCAGCCAGGCTGGCACACAAAGGAATAGCTCATTCATCAAATTGTGCTGGCATCATATTCTCTAATATTTCAATTTCTTCAGTTAACCATCCTTACCTGGCTTACAGGCTCTTAATAAGTCAAACTGATTTAAACTTTTCAAAATTAACCTGCAAATGTGCCTGTTCAGCATTTTACACTGGAGAACAAAGTTTAAAATCTTGTGATTGAGACACATGGTCACAGTAACTGCCATTTAGCTTTTGAAACTGAAGTATAAACAAGCAGATGATTCATTACTGCCACTGGATATACTAGTGCCAAAAAATAGGGATTTTGTGGTGTGATTTGTGTAAGCTTGGCATAATTTTTCTTTCAAGTTAGACCTTACTGAAAAAGTTGGAAGTAAAAAAGTCTCTCCTTTAAATAGAAATTTGTCATTAACTCAGTTTGCACAAATGAAAGTTGAGACTTACATTAATAAGTTACCTTTAAAAGACTAAAAGTTATCTGAAACTAACATAAAACCCCCAAATGCACACTAATTTTAAAAATAAAAATTACATTTATCATGTCTTTAAACAGACTGGGAGAGACTACAGAGCTCTGAGCATTTATTCTTCACTATCTTTATAAGATTGTTCTAGGCATTAAAATTACTGGTTTTGTATGAGACATGAAACTTTATGCAAAGTTGTTTTAAAATGTTTATTTTATTTCACAGAGTGAAAAGCAAAGGCGTTTCTGTGGCAGCTAAAATATTTACTGGGAAGATAATATTCCTTGGCCTTTTTGTAAGTATTGTCATTAAATTCATTGCAGTAGTTACACATTTCATTAGCGTATGCATACACCACGCATATATTAGGTATCACATCTCTAATCCATACTAATGTTGAAACATCTCATTAGCGTATGCATACACCACACATATATTAGGTATCACATCTCTAATCCATACTAATGTTGAAACAGATCTGCATGTAAATATATACATCTATCTATCTATCTATCTATCTATCTATCTATCTATCTATCTATCTATCTATCTATCATCTATCTATCTACATTCACACTCAAAGAAACTAAGACCTAAGTTTGGGAATCTTTTCCATTTCTTACCTTTTTAAAGACAGTTATTTTTGCCATAAAACCCAAAGATAGTAAGTTATGACAGGTACATGACCACATATAATGAATGAAATGAAAGAATAAATGAATGAATGAATGAAAGACTCAATTCATAATGTAAATTATTTACCAGGCAAGAGACAATATGTTCCCTTCTCCTCCTGCTCCCAACTTGTCTTTTCCTGACAAGTTAGCATGAACTACCCAAGGAGGAATTCACTTCAAGTGTTAGCTTACTGCAGAGGTTAAGCACAATATAAGCAGCCTCTCAACAAAAGAGTGGGTAGGGCTTCCACAAGAGAAATAAATCTGTCACATGAGCAGCTCATATTGGTGAGAACTCAGTAGCAGTTGCCTCAGGACAGCATGCAAGGAGACTTCACCAGGAACAGCAGGAGAAGACATCAACTTTCAGTCTGGGTTTCAAAGACAAAAAATATACCCACTGACTAGTCAATCTAAACATGCGAAATAGATTTAAACGCCTAAAATGGAAAAATCTCCAAGCAAAAATACGTTCACCTTATATTCTGCATCATATGGGCATCTACCATGGTGATGAAACAGCCTTGATATTAGAAATATTTCTGTTGACTGAGATTAGGTATATATTGTAATTTCCATTGTCCTTGAAGGAAAGTGGGGTAGAGGGGTCCAGAGTCATGCAGTTAATAAATAATTTGCTTGGATTATCAGTGCCATTTTGTGTTTAAGTTAAAGGTATATAATACAGTCAATAAGCTTAGAAAAATTCAAGATTTTTGAAGTTATAAGGAATTCAATTACCTGCTATGTGTAAATACTATCAATAGACAACATGTTGAGGGAAGTAACTAGAGGAAGGGAATAATTCTGAATATACAATAGTGTGATTTGTTTTTGCCAAAACCAATACATGTTTGGACTGGCAAGAAAAAAAAAAAAAAAAGAAGGCTAACAGATGTCTAGTTATATGGGGTGTTGATTCCCACTTACCCTAACTTTGAAATTAGGAAAAATCAAATAAAATTTGGTTTTGAAATTATTTGGGAAATCAAATAAATGCTCTGAGCTTCAATTTGCCTCATCTATAAAAGACAATAATAATAATACCTAGCCCACAGGATAGTTGTGAGGAATAAACTACATGTTTATATAAAGCACCAGGAATACTCCTGACTCATAAAATACTTGATAAATGTTATTTTTATTATAGTCATATAAAAAATATCACAACATTGTCAGAATAATTCCTTTTAATAAAGCAAGACACAATGAATTCTTCAGTTTGGGTTGGAGGTCCTATACAAATCAAGAATACATTCTCAAAATAAAATGCAAAATCCTACTAATTCAAATATTCCCCACATAAATGTAAGGCAGCTGATAATTAACCATAAATCACTTTCCAATTATTTGTTTTTAGATAGACACAGGAGACATGAAGAAGCTGAAGGAGGGCAAGATCCTTAAGGGCCTTCCAAAATAAAGCACAAGAAATGAGCACAATCTCTGATAATTGCCTCTTTGCTTCCCAGGGGAAGTCAGTCACATCCCAATTAATGATCCAGTTCCCAAGTAGAAAAGGATGAAGAACGAATGGGCGGGAGGCAGCTTCATTAAAACTCCGGAAAAATGAATTAATCCTCTTTTGCCCCCCTTGGCTTACTTCCGAGCAGGTATCCCCAACAAAGTGGTATGTGGAGTTCTGCTATTAAACAAAGACATCTCCCCTTCCACTGACTCTAAGCTTTTTCCATCCTCAAAGATTTTAGTTTCCTGTAACTGTTAGTGTATGGATCAAGGCTTCATTTGCTTGCCATCAGTGTACTGGCTTTGGAAATATGCAATTTTTTAAAATTGAGACTTTAGAAGTCATGTAGTTCAACTTCACAAATGAAAATGTTTTCAAGGGTCAGGAACACAAATGAATAATGTGAACCAGGTAGAAACTGGTTATTTTGTTGAATTTTCACCACTTTGAAATAGAAAACCAGTTGTTCCCAATCTTTTTCTCTTTCCTTTTTGCTAAGTAAAACTGGAATTTGGGGAGGGGGGCAATTAATTTTAAAAATAATGAAGCTTCATATCCATATGAAATACCCATAGATTTCCAGTTAGGACCTCCAACACAGTCACATGATTTTACAGTCTTCTTCACAAAAGCACTTCAAAGAGAGTAAGAGTCACAGGGAAGGTTTGAAAATACTTTGAAACCATGACTGCCTTCCCCACCCATGGCAATTCTGATCCTATGGTAAACTTTCAAGATTTTAGTATGCAGACAGAGTTGAAAGTCACTAATCTGACTTAAACTATTAATCCTATAGGTGAGGAAATCGTGGCCCAGACATTAAACCAATCTACAGCTTGCAGGTGAGAAAGAGCAACAGGCTCAAGTCTTCTAATCTCAACATGCTGTTAGCAAAACTCAATGAGAAAAGTAACTTGTTTTTGCAGTAAACCAGAGTTTGGGCTTCAATGTCATTTGTGAAAGATTTCAGTGCTTTCCCAGTATAGGTGGTCACTCTCAATGTGAGTCATTTTTGCCTAAATCCAATGACTATGAGAAATATTTGCCTTGGATTGGGAAGTCTGTGAAGGCAAAAGATCTGTCAATCCTCCCTCACCAGGGAGGAGTCAGTGTCTCAATAAATTAATATTCAGCCAATTAATAACTTTGGTTTTCAAAGACCTATACCAATATGTAAATTGGGGATTAAGTTGTTTGAGATCTCAAAAGTCAGTCTCAAACAGAGTAATGTCAGTGATTAAAACCAAAGGCAACAAATATCAAGTCTTGGTTCTACAAATGCAAGACCACTTAGATTGCTGTTGACAGAGTAGGAAACAGTGGAGAAACAGCAGACTTGCTGTGCACAAGAACCCATCTCATGGAGTTTAAAGCCTCCTTGCTTTCCGCAGCAGCACAGAAAGGAACAGACAGCTCTATTTAAATCACTTTCATCAGCCCCTACCTCAGAGTTATTTACTTTTCCTAGAGCTGAACCCTTGCCAATACCAAGAGCAGCTTAAAAATCTCTGGTTTCTTGACTGTGGTGACAGAGAAGTGCAACATTCACTTATATGCACCTAAAGCAACCCTCTTCACACATACTAGGGGATGACTACCCTCAAAAAATGGGATAGCCCCTTTGTGAATGAGATATTTACTCTCTCAAATCATTTGGTTATAAACACCAGGCTTCCCTTCCTCCTAGAAGGATGTTGGCAAGATCCCACTCATTGTGCAAGAGTAAGACAAGTTATTGCCCATTTGGTTTAATATTTAAAAAAACACCTTTGCCTACCTGTCAATCAAAGCAATTCAAGTGTCTTCTAGAGAGTCAGTTGTCTTACTAAAATAATAAAGCTCATCATTTTACTTTATGTACATGAGAAATTCTGGTGTAGCTACCTGTTGGGCTCAGAGAAAGTCCCAGAGCCATGACACAATGTAAAAACTCTGCCTACTTCCCCAGCCTCATTTTCTTTCACCTTCCTCAAACATGCTCTGATCCAATTACTTTTTTTTTTGAGACCAAGTTCACTATGTTGCCCGAACCCGCAGACTCAAGTGATCCCTAACCTCAGCCTCCCAGGTAGCTGGGATGACAGGCACATGCCACCACGCCCAGCTGTTTTTTTGAGACTAGGTCTTGCTATGTTGCCCAGGGTAGTCTCCAACCTGCGGATTCAAGCAATCCCTGGCCTCAGCCTCCCAGTTCTGGGATTATAGGCGCGTGCCACCGTATCCAGCTGGTCCAGTTATTCCCCTAACCACTTCTTCCCACTTCTTCCCCTAACACACTATCTTCTAACCACTTATTCCCCTAACACACTATCTCCTTTTGTATTTCATACTTACGGGGGCATCCCTTTTAGAAGGCCTTTTCTCTGCTTGATGGCCCTTTGTAGTAAGTGCCCAAACCAGCTAGACTGGTGCACCTTCTAGGGGCCTCCCATGACTCCTCCAGGATAGAGTCTGCTCCCCCCACCTCTCCTGTTTGTCACTGGATTAGCTCAGAGCACAGTGAACCCCCTCCAGGCGGGGCGCTCCCCAAGCCTGAATCTCTCTCTCAGTTTCTTGTACCTGACTCACACAGTACTCAGCATGGGACACAAGTTTACTGAGTCCAGTTAACTGTTATGCTGCCCCCACCAGTGGGGTAATGGATAAAGGTGGGTTCCTGGACCCCTTTAGCTCCTGTTCAGGGTTATCCACCATGAGTCTGCTGACATCTGGGGCTGTATGCTTATCAGTTCTTTGACTTCAACTATTCCATTATGACTTGCTTTTATGAAAGAAAAATACAACACAATTTTACTTACATGTGGAATTAAAAAATAAAGCCAAACTCACAGAAACAGAGAGTAGGTTGGTGGTTGCCAGGGTTCGGTGGTTTGGAGTAGGGGAATAAAGGAGACACTGATCAAAGACAAATAAGTTCTGGGAAATCTCAGGTACAGTGTAGTGACTATAGTTATCAAGACAGTATTGTATACCTGAAATAAAATGTTCGTACTACCTTAAAAAAATGTAACTGTGATGTGATGGGGGTGTTAAGTAATAGTGTGGTGATCATTTCACCATATACATATATATTTATCTCAAATCATTATAATATGTAACATAAACTTACACAACGTAATTTGTCAATTACATTTCAAGCTGGAAAAATAAGTCAATTTTGACAGTAAGGAAAAAGAAAAATCTTTTCTGACTGCTAAGGCAGTGATTCCATGGGATTCTATTTACAAATGGTAAGGACCTTAAATACATGAAAATAAACCAATAAAAATTTGCTCCTTTTTCTAAAGTACACTAAACTCAGACCTTTCTTATCCAGCATTGTATATGTCATACAAGTGAATTTGATTGAAATATATTTTTCAAATCAGAAGACAGGGATGAGAGTCAAACTCTTTTGGTATTTACAGAAGTCTTTTGCTATGATTTACATCAGAAGAAATGAAGAATACTTTCAGAATACTCAATACCAGAGATTAGAAGCCACAGCAAAGAGCAATTATGTCAAGTTTATAAGTTTTTTTTTAACCCATTATTACTGGACCAAATCTTTTTTCCTAGCAAAAAACAATCATCTAGTTCTTTCAATGTTCAGGCTAGCTATGGGTGTTCTCAGAGGGAGAAATATTCCAGTGACATCACCACTAATACCTTCCAGCTTATTGGTAGCATAATTATGTCAATGAATCTGACTCCTGATTGAATCACTGTTCTATTTGCTGGACTTTGAGATACCACAGTTTCCTCATAATGTGCATCAGCAAAAATGTCCTTGGACACTTCTATCATTAGACTACTTTTTCCTTTAGTCTTGAAAGCATCCTAAAAACTTATCCAAATACAGACTAAATCCATCATTTATTAATTACTGAATTCCTCTGACGGGCCCACCATCTAGTATACAGCTAAGTTACAGAGAGAATAAGCCAAAAAGTCAAGAAAATGTTCTTTTCCCTTAGAAGAATTAGTTGATCCTCCGAGGTTTCATATGTGGGAGGAGGGGTGGTGGAGGCAGGCATGGATCTTGAATGCCATTCACACGAGAAGTTCAATGAGAGAAGTGAGTACCAATAAAATGCCAGGGGAAAAGAAAGCAGGACCCTGGAGTAAGAAAGGCACAAGAGTAGGGTGAGGATCACAGTTGATGCTGGAGTTTGACACATTTTTAACTTAGCCACTACTTAGGACAAGTAGACTAAGAGAAAGGGCATTGTGGAGAAATGTGGAGGAAATAAATTAAGAGACTGGGCAGAGACAAATGAGACACTTTGAAAGCAAAGGACAAGTTCAATTTTTGAAGTTCAGCAGAAATACAGGAGGAATATAGAAAATTCAACTGGACTGTGAGTACTAGGACAAGAAATCTGCAATCTCTCTGCAGCCCAGCAAGATGGTTTTTGAGAATGTCAGTGGTCAAAAACAGAATTAATATTATTTGTTAAAGGTGAAACAGATTTAAAGGACCTAAGTAAAGGTATCTATGGCTTTTGCTACTGTTTGAACCCAGGTACATGAGCTGAAAACAGTAGTGAATTTCCCCATGAACTTTATATCTACTGTCAAGTGGATTCTACTAACTACTTCTGGCATCTTGCTTCACAAAGCTTTGCCCAGAAGCACGTCATTGTAAAGTCCTTGTCACATGCACTGCATGTTTTCTATATACATAGAACCATTCTAAGTATCATAAGACAGAACCAAAAAATGTATACAGGAAAATGTTCACCATCCGCAAAGAAATCAGAGTAGTAGTAGAACCAGTCCACCTATGTCCTGCATAGCATCTGAGATACATTAACCACTCAAGAAATGGACAAATTGGATTGAATTCCATTTTTGTTGTTAAATTCATAGAAAACAGTGTATAACCTCCTTCAGTGTGATGGCTAATTTTATACATCAGTTGCCGTGGGCCATATTTCCCAGATATGTGGGAAGACATTTTTCTATTTCAGAGAGGGAGTTTTGGAATGAGATTAACATTTAAATCAGTAGGCTCTATAGACTGTCCTTCATAAGGAGTGAGTTTCACGAAATCCATTGATGACCTGAGTAAAACAAAACAGTGACCTCCTGAGTGACAGGAGATTCTGAAACAGATGGACTCTGGACATGAACTGCAGCATAGGTTCCTCACTGGTCTTCAGTCCGCTGGCCCACTCTGTGAATATTGGACTTGCTACGTTCCACGATGTGGAGCATTTAATTCCTTAAAATCCCCCCTATATATATTTATATACACACATGCATCCTATATATGTATAAATTCACATCCTATATATGTATACATGCATACATACATGTGTGTATACATGCATACACATGTGCACATATTTACACAATATGTGTAAATAAATATTGTGTGTGTATATGTATATATATACATATACATACACACATGCACACATCTTATTGGTGGTGTTTCTCAAGAGTCCTAACTAATACACTGGTAAGACTTTCCATTGTTTTAACAACATTCTCATGTCTGCCTGAAGCTTCTAATGATAGTGTTCTCTAGAAAATACCCTTGATATTAAATTTGGGGGATGACAAACCAGGGTTATGGGCTGCAGGGAGGAGTGTCTAGATTTACGGGGCTTACTTTAGCAATGGTTATATCTATGAACCCTACATATTTCATAAGCACTCCAGCTAGCTATTAGTTAACCAAACAATGTCCGTCTACCTGACATGGAAAGAAAGGAGATTTGTTTTCATAACTGAAAAAACAGGCAATGATAAGCCTTGTCACCAATTCTAGGTAAAACATTAATGTGTGTTGAAATGTGATTTCAATGATTAGAATTTCAACCACCATCCCAAGATAATGAAGCCATATATATCAAACATCCAAGGATCCAGGCTAACTGGTCAGTCCAGTCAAGTTCCACACAGGCACCAGAAGACATCATCCCATACCAAGTAAATCAAAGCATTGTTTCTTTACAGAATCACGGTGGACAAAGAGCTGCCATGCTTAAATCCTGACTTCATTAAATTCCAAAGCATGGAACTCCTAGAGAATTCATCTTGAATTGTACTATCTTCCCCATGATAATCTTCCAATAGCTTAAGACACACATTTTACTAATCAAGAGGACATTTACCAGACTTTTTACATGACCTCTCATTGGTATCTAAATTATTTTCTCCCTTACCTGGTCTCTGAGATGATTCTCTACCATCTACTTGGTAACAATTTTTACTTTTTATTTGCCAACTTCTCCTCCACTTAGTTTTGAAATGTTGAGTTCATTGTTGCTCAGACTTACCCTTTCTTTTTTCCATTTTCATTCTGTCTGCAAAAATTCGACTTCCAAGTTTACATTTCTAGGTAGTTCCTCTGAATCAGGACTGAAGGTCGCACTATGTGTTCTTGTGGATATCTTAAAAAGGCAATTCAAATGTCTCCAAATAATCTCCACCAGTACCTTGTCTGCCTCCATTCACCGGAAGAACTCTAATACCTCAGAGATATTCACAGCATCCCTCACCCAGTCCTAATCTAGTTAGCACTAAGTTCAATCTGCCTTACTATATAAATAAATGATAATCCTATTAACCATAAATAATAGTGAATCCATTAGTTTCTTCCCACTTGCACAACCACCACCCTGCTCCGAACTACCAGCATGTCCACAACAGATTCACAGTCCATTTCCCCGAGTGTCTCCTTGAACACCTCTCTCATCCATTCCTCATAATAGAGACAAGTCCTTTAAATGCAGACCTGATTATATCACTCCCTTGCTTCAAAACCTTCAATGATTTCTCTATTACTCTTATGATAAATGAAGACTATAACATATCCTTTTATATCATGTAAGACATAGTTCTGCTTACTTCTATGGCCATTTCTTAGATCATGCCCTTTCTAACTCTCTGACCAGTAACCACACTAATTATCTTGGTTCCTGTTCCCTCTAACTAGGTTACTCTTCCTGCTTCCTCTCCCCCTACACACCTTTACAATTCAAACATCTTCTTTTGCAAATCTCCCCTATTCACCAAGCCCCAACCTCAACCAGGTCTCCTTATACTTATTTTTATTTTTTTTAAGACTAGGTCTTGGGATTTTTGCCTGTGGAACCACAGGCTCACGTTGCCCGGGGTACCACAGACTCAAGCAATCCTCAGTCTCAGAGTCCCAGGTAGCTGGGATTACAGGTGCACGCCACCATGCCCAGCTATATTTTTTTAGAACTAGGTCTTGCTATGTGCCCCCTATGGGACTCGAACCACGATTCCTGGCCCTGGCCATGGCTTCCTAGGCTGCCACTAACAGGCAAGCACCACCATGCCCAGTTCTAGGTCTCCTTATACTTTTATGTCATTTTACTTTAAACAATTTTTACTAACAATCAGTTAACATCTTTCTCCATTCAAGTTGATAAACTACTGGAAAGAAGCTGTTTCTGGGTTTCTTATCATAGAATTCCAGCACCTAGTCCACTGATGTGCTGAACAAAGTGTAAACTGAATGACTGAGCAGTTTCGTAAATAACTGAATGATGGTAATGATGGATAATGATGGACCTTAAAATCAGGTTATTAATATTCATCTTTATCTTCCCCTGCAGCACAAAGTCATAAATCAAAGTCACATGTAAATGATCAAGTCAGCTCAATACAAAAAGTAGTGTTAGAACTCAGGATCCAAGCTGCATGAAGGAAAATACATTCAGAGTGAAGGGTTGGGAGCGTCTATATGTGCTGACCAACATAGGCAAAGAAAACCAAGGTACGAATACCAGCAAGAACTAGTTACATCCACTTCATGAATTCCTTAACTCACTTACATCATCCTGTAAACACATAAGAGAAAATCGGTTTCACATGTCTTTTTAAAGAAAGGCAAATCAGTTAGGATCTTCTGTAAGGTCTTAGAATGCTCCTAACTCAGTACCTCTGCATGTACCAAAACCAGCACCAATATATCCTTCTAACTTTCCAGAGTCCATCTTTAAATGACTTTATAGTACTATATCTGAAAGTCTTACACAAATTCTTGGGCTTAAGCTCAAAAGATATTAATCAAAGTCCAAGTCATTTATTAAACTGCAAGTGGCCATAAAGCAGAGTTAATGTAATTTGTCAGGCAGAGCAAAGCAAGAAATGACTTGACACATGAGCTTTTAGGACCCCTTTGCAAAGCTCGGTAAAAATCACTAGGGAGGAGGTTAAAATTCAACTTTGCTTTATATTCCTTCTTAAATCATGTAAAGTACAAGTCTGCTCCTGACAACTTAGATTATGAGTGATAACTTACCAAACAATACTTCCTGAGTTTTCCCACAGGGATTTTTTAAAAGTTCAAAAGGCTATCTTCAGCAATGTGATTATTATTAATATCCTTCCTTGTTAAATTGTGGGTTTTTAAAGCAGCTGTCCTTTGTATGTCAAAATTCCAACCTCTAGAGAAATATCACAATTATGCTAGCTGTGCCACTAATATTTTAATATTAACTTAAATTCAGCAGCATGTTATTTTTTTCTGGAAGATTTCTCCTTGCTATATTAAAGTTTCAAAATGTAAAACTTGATGAAATTAAATTATACTCTTTTGAAAATATAATCAAGACAGTGTTAGACTGCCTTAGTTATCTATTCTGCATAACAAATTAATCCAAAAGGTAGCAATTAAAACAATAAATATTTACTATCCCATAGTCTAGGGGCAGAGATTCAAAGAGGCTTAACTGTATGGTTCTGACTCAATGTCTTTCATGACAGTGTAAGCTGCTGGAGGCAGCGAAGGAGGAGCTGAAGGTGATGGGCAGGTTACAATCATTATCAGACTGAACCGGGGCTGAAAGCTTCAGCTCCAAGCATTGTCATGGAGTTTGTTGTCAAGGGGCTTCAACTTCACACTGGCTGATGCCAGGAGGCCTGGGTTGTTACTGGACATTGACTGTGGGACTCCCTCACTTCCTTCCCATGTGGTCCACTCCACTGGACACTTCAAAACATGACTGCAGCTGTCTAGCCACAGAATTAGTGATCCAAGAGACAGCGACCAAGATGGAAGTCACAGTGCTTTTTGTGGAGCGGTGATGCAGGTTGAGAACTGAGCTTCAGATAAAAAGAACACTTTTTGTTTGTTTAGTTCTCTCTAGAACATGAGAGGGTGGCCAATAGCACATCTCTCACCCGTAACCCAGCTTCCTAACCTCTTTGGAATGTCCCAAGAGACATATGACCTATTAGTATTAACTGTCATGCCCATAGGTAAATTCTCCTGTTATCACCTGTACCCCTGCTGTCTCCAATTCATCCCTCTTTATTTTCACTATATTGATCAGAAAGAAGTCACTAAGTTGAACTCACACTCAGGAAGAGAGACAATGGACACTATCTCTTGAAGGGAGAAATATCAAAGAATCTGTGGACATGTTTTAAAATCAACACCTGGACAGTGGTTAGAAGTATGAAAGACATATTTGAAAACAAGAAGACAAAGGTTTGACTCTCAACAGTGCTACTATCAGTTTTGGGTCTTGGCACAAAGTATTTCGCCTCTCTAAGGCGTAGCTTCACCAAATGCAGAAGTAGATAGCGTGTAAGGGGATTTGTGTGGGATTATACTATATATATATATAAAAGGATAGGCTATAGGCCCATGGTTATAGCAAGCACTTCCTTAAAGTTGACCACACACCAGGAACTGGTAAAGCCAATGATCAAGAGCTCCCTAAGTGGAGACTACACGGTTCTTTGCTCTTTAGGAGTTCACAGTCTATTAGTTCTGAAAGTAAATCTGAACTCAGAAAGAGCTAATGTGATATTTCCTCTGGATGTATTAAGGCTTATTAAAGAGATAAGCAGTCTATATACTAGAAAGAAATGCAGCGTGAACTTAGCAGTATTACTTGCCTTTTTATTTTATTTTATTTTATTTTTTTTTATTTTTGGGAGACTAGGTCTCACTATTTTTGCCTGTAGTACCGCAGGCTCACGTTGTCCGGGTGCCACGGACTCAAGTGATCCCCAACCTCAGCTTCCCAGGTAGCTGGGATTACAGGTATGTACTACCATGCCCAGCTATTTTTTTGGAACTAGGTCTCGCTATGTTCCCCTGGCGGGACTCAAACCGCGATCCCTGGCCCCGGCCGCAGCTTCCTAGGCTGCCACCTACAGGCATGCACCACCATGCCCAGCCTTACTTGCCTTTTTAAAAGAAAGGTTCTTCCTACAATTTAAATACTCCTGGAAGCACAGCACTTTG
Source organism: Uropsilus gracilis (assembly GCA_004024945.1). Taxonomy (NCBI): domain Eukaryota; kingdom Metazoa; phylum Chordata; class Mammalia; order Eulipotyphla; family Talpidae; genus Uropsilus; species Uropsilus gracilis. The sequence continues at coordinate 52,764 of PVHY01007455.1, forward strand.
CAGGAGGGGAGGCAGGTATTCCGGTGCTCTCCTCTGGACTTGGTACCTGAGGGGGCTGGATGGAGCACAGTTTGCAAATCTGTGCCTGAAACAGCATACACAAGGATCAAAGGACACGTTAAACTCATTCAACTTAATGTGGCTGTATAAGAAAAGAAAGTAATTTCACATATGTGATCTGAAGGTGTTTAAAGTTTTCTTCTTCAAAAAGGTGCAATGATCTAAACACTGGACTTTGAAGGGATTGCTTTTCCATCAATTCCTGTTTATTCCTTCTATGAAAAAAGTCCCCCCTCCCATTTTTTTGGATACACAATTATTTTTGTGTATCTTCTTAGAAGTCAATCTCATTCTAAACTAATAATTTGTGTTTTGATGGATTTATTGTTAGATAGTAACAGCAGACTTCCAACAGAAGGCAACCAAGGGCAATTATCAGTTTGGTCCCTTGAAGCATACATACTTGTCAATGATTTCACTGAATATTCTATATCTCTCACGCAACACTTAAAAAAAAAATAAAACTATGACTATGGAAAGACTGAGAAGTAGAGGTCAACTACCTAAACTCAAACATATTATAAATAAAGACTTGAATTATTACACATTAGTACTCTGATCATTAGATGTGCTTGCTCCCACAGGTGTTAGTGACCCTGACTCAAAATTTTATCATGGGAGTACCGGGCTTTCTAAAGATCTTGGTGGATGTCTGCATAGTAGAAAAGATAACAGATTTTTACAACTGTTGGGTGGGCTTTGAAAATAATCCACAGATTCAACTGTGGACTCAAGCTGACACTTAATCCAACTGAGAATGCGCACCTGTTGTCATTTGATAATGAAGACTTGGCAAAGACTGTATGACTAGCAAAAGGGCACCAAGGATAGGAGTTGGGTAAACAGAGAAGAGTGGAAGTAATAGAGTATTAAAGACGGCAGATTCATAAATCAGAAATGGTGTGTTAACCCCAGCTGTGTTAATCACCACCTGTGAATCCCCAGGCAAATAACTTCCCTGGATTTCATTCCTTCATTTTTCTAAGGTAGTGAAAGCTAGATGACTCACAGTTTGAAAAAGTGTTACATACAATACTAGAAACATCTGAGGGACTTGTGTTGCATTGATTTAGTGTCCAGCTTTGCATTTGATAAAATTGGGACACAAATTCAAAACCAAAATTCTTCCAAGTTGTCACACTGTTATGAATATTTCTTAGTTTACTAATAGAGGTTCAGCTATACATACACATACTGAAAAAATGTCATTTTTATGTTTGTTTTCTGTACATAAACATTGTGTCCAACATGATGTCAATATCACCATATTTTTTCCTCAAAAGAAAACTTAAAGCATTAATTAGCCCAATACAAAAGAGCACCAACCTCACCCCGCCTCCCCCCAAAAATATGTACAGTATTTTTTAAGTTGCGTAATTGAACATGGTATAGTATCCTGGACTAAATTCCAAAACAGAAAAAGAATATTAGGGAAATACTAAGGAAATATGAATAAAGTCTGAAGTTTAGTTAGCAGGAGTATAATAATGTTGGCTTCTAATTTTGGTAAATATACCAGGATTATGGATGCTAAAATTAAGAAAAACTGGGTAAGGACATAGTCTGCATTGAACTGTCCTGCCACCTCTGTCACTGCTCTGTCTTCTTTGAGTTGAACCATCCCATCCTTGTTGTATGTAGGATGAGTGAGTTAGTCAGGCTTTTTCTTTCATTAGCTTGTATAACCAGAACCTGGAATATTGCAATCAAAGCAAAATAAACAAAAAAACTGCCATTGGCAGTTGAAGTTCATCTTTCTGGAAAGATAATGCCTGCTTCCTCTACAGTTGGCAACAAGGATTGATTACATTACAGGAAAGCATCAGGCTCACCAATCTGCGTAGGTTCTTTATTGGTTTTAGCAGTTATACAAACACACCCGGCAGGGCAGGGTAGGGCATGCAGGGCAAGGGCCAGGAAATTTCATGCTCTTTCTCTGGGCTTTCTCTCTCGTGCTCTCCGTGCTCCTTTACCCTCTCTTTCCTAGACTCAGGTGTGTGCATTACACATGCTTATACCCTCTAGGCTGCACAATCATGGGGAAGACACAGTACTCCAGCTGCTGGCTATGTAGGCCAATGGGGAAAAAAGCCTGACTAACTTACCCTATAGGCCAGTGGAGGAAAAAGCCCAACTCACTTACTCCACAGACACACAGGAACTCTACAATCGCTGCAACTTCTAGAAATCTGAAATTAGTCCCAAATAAGAGGTATTCTTAAAAATCACCTTGTATTACCCAGTGCAGGTTGCCTATCCTTTCCCTGACCACATGTTCTCAAGCCTAAGATGCCACACCACTTAATTTTTAGCTACCTGCACCTGAATCTCTTTGCCTAAACACTTCTCTCTAGCGCCTGGAGACTGGTTGGCCCTGCCCAGTTTCAGTGCCAAGGAATTAATGACTGATGGAATTTGGTGGGTAAATATTTGAATTCTTATAAGCTTAGGTGAGATGATTATGAGATGTGTGTTTTGTCTGGGCTCCCAAAATCTTTCCAGAAAGATGAACTCAAATTGCCAATGGTAGTAACTTGTTTCATAATATACCCTCTATTGCACTCTTTATTGTTATATTCCCTTCCTTATTTCACTTTTCCAAATAAACTTTTACCTCGTTGAAATATAACTTTTACTTGAATCCTTGTCTAATGGTCTGCTTCCAGGAGAAACTCAAATCAAGATATCAGTACTATCTCTATTTGCTGATCAAGTCAAGTGCCCACTAAATGTATCCTTCAAGGTCATTTAAAGGAAAATATTATAGCTGTCTTGGATTATCTTCGGTACCTGAAAAGAACTTTTCACTTCATACCATGCGGAAATCACCAAATTATAAGACTACTAGGAATTGACACAAGAAAGATGCACATTTTGAGATGTATGAAAGGGAAATACATGTTCTAAGAAAGACTCCTGTAAATTACTAAAATGCATTCACTCAATAAGTTATTGAGTCTTTTCTATAGGTTGAAAAATGAACAAGAGAGAGATGTCACAGCAACTAGGGAAACTTTTTTTTTTGATGGAGATGAACAAAAAACTGAAAAACAAAGGAGTAAACAAGATAATATTACATAGTGATAAGCGCTGTGAAAAAAATAAAACAGGGTCATATAATAGCATGACCTAGTTGGGGGAAGGTTACTAGAGAGGTCAAAGAAGTCCTTTCTAAGAAGGTGACATTTGAACATGACTGAATGACAAGAGAGAATCATTCCTGTGATGATGGAAGTACTAATGCTGATACATATATATGTGTATATATATGTTTTATATGTATATGATACATGTAATATAGTCAATATATATTACATATGAATATATTCAATATTTCTAAGAGATAAAACATATATATGTACATATATATTTCCCTTCAATATAACACAATGTCAAGCCTGAAGACTACAGTGTCCTTTCACAGAATATTATCTCTCTGTATTCATAATATAGAACTTGTGGATATTAAAATATGGAAAGATGACTTATTATATATGCATACTGAAGTATTTGAATTCATAAATGAAAAGACAAGCTTTTTGAAGAGTGTTTTAAAATATTGATGGATGGATGGGGTAAAAAAGAGAAAACATGATTACCAAATACTAATGATCCTTGAAAATGAATAATGGATACCTGAGACTCAAGATACCACTTTATTTATTTTTTCTAAAATTTTCAATAATTGAAAGAGTTTTTTAAATAAAGTATGTATCTAGGAGAGATAGAGAACTCCCAAGGTTATAGACATCCCATCTCACCACATCAGCAAATTAGGTGTCAAGAAGGAAATGTTACCGGTGGAATCACAAAGATATAAGAAAAAACTTTACTTTGAGATGACCAAATGAAATTCGGGATATTATTTCAAAGGAATGCTAAGCCCTTCAGGGATTCACTTTTGATAAGAGTCTGAGTTTCTGTGATTGATTAGGATATTTTATAGCTTTGAGGAGTTAGAAATAAGCTTAGAGAAATAGGCCATAAATATCTTTGTTGTCCCACAAAGGCAAATCAGTTATGCCTCTTAGAATAGAACTGATGATTGTTCTCTGAATAGATTTGATTTTGCAAGTTCATTTCAATATCTTTTACTGTACGCACATTTACAATCCTTTGAGTTTTCCTTTGTGATGACTATAACATCTTTTCTAGTTTCTTCATTAATATTTTATATTTCATTTTATATCTGTAGAATTATGCTTTTCCCTTTTTAGAAAATTACATTTTTATGATGATTAGCAACTTTAAATTGTTCTAGTAATGGGTTAGCATTCACCTATGTGTAACATTCTGCATATTCCTTCAAAGTCAAAGACTTCTGTGTGCAACCCTTGAGGTCAAACACCTTCTAGCATATATCAGAGGCTGTCCCAGACCCAGAAGAGCCTTCTACCACACTTATGCCACTCTTAGTAGCCAATTTTCAACAGTTCTTGCCAAAAGTATTACCTTTTTCTATGTAGAAGGGTCTCTCATCACTGGCAGACAGAAATCTTCCTGACAAACATATATATCCAGAAATGACTTTTAGTATTGATTTTTAAATTGAGACCTCATAAGCCATGAATAACCATCTGGATGAGTCTTCCATTACTGTTCTATGTAAGTAGTCTAGGCACAGTGACAGAACATTCACAAGAAGCCAACCATTGGCCAAGAGTATTCCTCTGAAGGGGGAAAATTTCAGTATTTCAACCAAATGATAACTTCAGGGACTCACTGAAGCCTAAACTTCAGTTGAGCAGGAAACGGAGAAAGAAGAGAGAAAAAACAGCAATTCACATCAGGAAATCTTTTGGGAGTAATTTTTAAAACTAATTTATTTAATTGAGATAACATTTGTTTACAACACTATATAATTCAGAAACATGGCATCCCACCTTTTAAGAATGTATGTTACCATACACACGCACCACCAGGGCACCTGTAATCTTCCATCATAGTCCACTGTGACCCTCCCATCTTTGTTCTCCACTACCCCCTCTCCCCCACCAGTATCCTCAGTTTTACAGTTAGATTTCCAGGGTTTGTTTTTGGTTTGGGTTTGTCTGACTCTCCCCTCCCTTTTTTTTTTCCACGTAAGAGTAAAACCATCCAGTGTCTGTCTTTCTCCTTTTAGTTAATTTCACCTAAGTCACATAGGACCCAGGTGGAAGATGAGAAATGAAGGAAAAATGAAGGAACACTTTAAGGAGCTGAATTTACATAATTTTCATAAAAGAGAAGTATGCAGAAACAGCCTGTAAGAGGAAACCTCCTCCCCCCAAAGTAAGCACTAGGCTCAGGATGGTAATCCCAATAGATGGACACAAAAGATGGACCTATACAAGAGATAGAACTATAAGCATTATCTGTTGTAGGCAGTAAGGACTCCAAACAGAAAACAAATCCATAGTTCAGTACACACTGCCTGTTCTCCAGTGAGCTCCAGTGAGCTCCAGGGAGCCTCCTCAGAACTCAGTTTCCAACCCCACAGCATAAAGTATTTCCAACCCTTTCTACCTATCAGAAAAGATGTATTTAAAATACTTAAGGATACAATATTTTAAAAAGAGCTACTCAGAAAACACTTACCTATAAGGTTTTTCCCAAACACTTCAGTCCAAATAGACTTCTTTTCTTTCTCTCTAAAAAATAAATAGTATTTACAACCTGTAATAGTGTTTTTCATTAAGTCATATAGTTGTCAACTGTTCCCTAATCACACCAAGGCCATTATTAGTGTTGCCTTGCTTGAATGCTAAGTCACAAGGTCAAGAATCATGTCTTATATTACTTTAATATTCCCCAGAGTGTCTAGCACATTCCTGGGAACATAGCAAGGGCTCAATAAATATGTGTTCTGTCTTTGATTTTTCACAGTGATCCCAAAAATACCACTAGCTTGGTCAAACTGACATCCTGTAGACTAATAAAAAAATCTTATTTACTCAGCATATTTTTCCCTAGTAGTTTTCAAAAACTTTTCAGATGACATAATTCTGACATACCCTACATGAACTATAAGGAATAAATAAATATGCTACACTGCATAGGATAAAAAAGAATTAAAGTTTCATTTTCTGTGATAGTGGGTACAACAAGAAGAGCTGCAAACTGGATTTTTTCCCCCCAAGTCCAAATGAGTCCCAAGAGAAATTCAAAAGTAGTCACCATTTTGCTTCAAATATTACAAACTTCTAGACATTCCCAAAACCCTGAAAATATCTACCTTGGAAAGCTGACCATGAAGTGTGGGTATTATCATTAATCGAAGGAGAATAATACCAAATCTGCATTAAGAACTTAGGTCCTAGTTACAACTTGATCCTATCCACAACCCCTGATCCCCAAATTTCCATATACTTAGTCAAAACCTCAACTTGTCTCTATTCTTTACTAAGGTTATTGATAAAATACTTACTGAACATCTAAGAAGCAAAACATTGTTTTATCAATGCCATTAAGGAAAACAAAATATTATATATTGACTGCTAATGCAAAAGATAGCATCCTCTTCATTCTTGCTCCTCTTTCTTTAAAAATGTTAACTTTCTATGTATAAAAATGGCATATTTTCTTCATGAATTATCATCTGGCCCAGGAATTCTAGTATCTTCTATTTCTAGGGGAAGAAGTCATTGTAGAGGCTCCAACATCAGGTTTTTTTTTAATGACCCTCTCAGCCAGGCTCTCACCAAGGCTGCTAGCTCTCTCACCCCTCTTATATGTGTGTGGGGGACTAGGCCCCCCAGCCTGAGACCTCTGCCCCAAGGGAACTTGAGACACCTGTGGTATTGGACTCACCCCACACCCTGGCCCCCACCAGCAGTCTACGCTCTGGCTGGAGCAAGCTGAATGTCCTGGTTGAGGACTCCAAGCAGTCCAGGGCACTCATATTGAGGTCTTCTGGGATAACAACAACATAGCTTGAAGGTGTCCGGTGATAGGTAAATTAGGGTAATACTGTCATCATACTGAATAAGACAGAGGCTGCTATCAAAATTTGACTAGGAAATCAAAATTTATAGCATGATTGACAAACAAAGAAACCTTTTTCTTTATGATGTTGGTCATAGGTGGTACATCAAGAAAACAAAATCAATGAACTAAATAAAATTAAAAAATAAAATCAAACATTTAGATTATAAAGTTAAATTAGTGGTTACGTCAGGGCAGAGAGGAAATAAATCATCCCTTTTAGGATGCACTGTGTATGGTGAATGACAGCATTGGATTTTAGGTATGAATTAATGCTGTACATACAGGTGTTGATATATAATGATGCATACCTGAAATTTATATTATTTAATGCAATATTATTTCAGTATTTTTAAATTCCCAAACATAACTAATAAATGGAAAAAAAAGTCCTGACTGAAGTTTCTCACCAGTCACCATTGAACTCCATGAGCCATTACTGCATCACTTAAACACCTATAAATACTGAAATATTCAATATATATTCAATATTCAATATAAATATTGAAATAAATTTCAATAAATACAGGGAGAGAATTATAATGGTTTTGCTTTATTTACTTTGATATGGTAGCTGAAAGATAAAAATAACAGAGGGTGTGATTCATTAAAAATGATGAAGTCAATTTTTCAAGCAAGAAAGAACAAGAGTTTTTCTTTGGATCAATGACTTTCTCATATGTCTGATAAGGTACCACAAGGATAGATGGTGATGTCTCTTCTAAGTTTTTGAATTATAGAAATGAAATTTTATAATTTAACAATTTCATTTTAAATTATTAAAATGACTCTTTAAATGTTTCATTTAAATGAAATGAAACCTGGCATACCTATAGCATAACAGGCTGTTCTGTAGATAAAGGTGAGAAAAGTACCTGTTCAATTTGCAAAATCTTTTGGCATTCTACTTTTTTTTTTTTTTTTTTGAGACTAGGTTTTGTTTTGGTTTTTTTTTTTTTGCTCACTATTTTTGCCCATGGAACCGCAGGCTCACGTTGTCTGGGGTACCACAGACTCAAGCAACCCCCAGCCTCAAGCTTCCCAGGTAGCTGGGATTACAGGTGCACGCCACCATGCCCAGCTATATATTTGTCATTCTAATGCTAAATGAGGGTACACAGAGATGTTCTCCAGAACCTGACCAAAATCTCTGGCAACTGAGCTCCTTCCCAATCATACACTTTCATGTAGAAGCCCAGCCAGCTGGAGATGATACTTGTTTATATAGAAATACATTCACAATCTAAGGAGTGTAATTCATTGGGATTACAATGATGCTATTCCAAAGAAAACTAAATGAAGTCCAGTCAATAACAAAACAAATCCAATCAAAGCAGTAACCACATCTGGACATTTTAAGAACTCTGGAGAAGAAATTACCTATTGATTTTGGAATGGAGTTTTTTGAAGGTAAGTTTAGATGCTAATGAAAAACACAGAATCCCAATAATTTCTGAAAACTCACTGCCTTCCTATGAATCATTAAGTGAACTTGGTGCTTGACCTAAGGCTCAATTTGCTTATATCAAAAGACAGTAAAAAGAACTGAAGAAAGAAATTGAGCCTAAACAATCATCCCCCTTGTTATCCTGCTTTGAAGAGTCTGGTACTCGTCACAGAATTTTCTTTAGCTAAAGTAAAACCAACTATAACAAAAGAAAACTGTTTTAGAAAGACTTTTTGCATCAAGCCAGGATGACCGGTATAACTTTAAATAGGAACTATGAGCATAGTTGTGATTACATATTTTCTGTTTTACTTAATTTGTTGTTAAAGTTAACGGTATGAGACTAAAATAGGCAAACAATTTTGACACTTATACTCAAATTGATGCACACTGCTAAGAGAGATAAACTATAGCTCTACTTGTTAGAGGGGGTACCATCTTCTCTGCCTCCACTTATATGAATCTACCTTCCACTAGCTTCTGGGAACAATATGGAGTGCTGTGCAACCTGGTGAATCTTGAACAAGGAAGATGGAGAAGTTGAATTAGGCCTCTTGTTTCTCCAGCTTGGTTTTGCACTCAAGAATTTGAAGGAGGATTTGAAGATTGCTGTTGGAAGAGGGACATACAGACAAACTTGAAAGACATGTGGGGAAGAGGCACATGGGGGAGGATGTCCTTGGCAAGACAACAGCATTATCTTGATTTGCACTTGTACTTTGTACCTCTTCACCCAGACTTGCCTGGCCCCTTTCACCCTTGTCTTGTGTTTCTCTACTAGATGGGACCTTAGACTTGTAGCAAACTCTTGGGCCTCAGTGTTCCTATTTCTGGCCAAACCTGTTTGGGTGGACATTTGCCCACTAAGGGATGAGTTATTTTGTGTGTGTTTTCTGAGACAGTAATAATACTCTTTTCTATTCTCTATGCATACAAATTCTATTAAAGATCTATTGCATTAAGAGTCTGTGCCTTTGTGGACAGAAATGCCTGGAACCCCTTTAGAGAATGCAGCTCGAGGTACCCCTTACACACACTAACAAACTGTCCAAAGCATTTCACATGAATACATCTACAGAGTCCTATACTTGTTGTATTTGCAGCATTCATCAAAGAGTGAAAAAATATAAAAATGAATAGAATGTATTCCCAGTTCTTGAGAAACTCATCGTCTGTCTTACAAGGAAGACAGATGTATAAAAAGTAAACCTGAAACTGAAAATAAATCAAACAGATATTATTAGGACGGTTCAGCCAAATTCCCCAGAAATTGAGATGAGAATTGCAATAATTAATATATAGTGAAATACTGAAAAGAATCCCATGAAATCACCATCTTTTTATTCTTTTTGTTGCTGTGGCTATTTATTTTTAATATAAAAGAACTATGAATTCCAGGAAGATTAAGCAGTTTGAAAAATTCCAAAAGTGATATAGGCAGATCTTAGAGAGGATGCATGTATCTGATACCTCTTTTACTGTCATGTCATATATGCTATCCTAATTTGGGAGTTTCTTACATCAAAGTAGAACTTTGGTTGACATGGAATTTGTATGTCCAAATGTTTATCAGTGGGCCTGCTATAATTTTTTTGAGAGGTCAGAAGATTGGGAGTATTCAAATGAATTTTTGAACTTAAAAGAATGTAGTTTGTCACTGACTAGTTCCTTCCTTTCTGTGTAAACAGAATACAGCAAGGAAGCAAATGCAGATCATAATGAAAGGGGTGAATAAGGAATATCATTACACACACACGAATATAGGGGAGGGTCATCACAGTTAGTTTCATACAAGAGAATAAGGTATTTTCAACCCCCTGCCTTATCTCAATTTCTGTCCACAAAGCAGAGTCCTCTGCTAGATGTCAATCTGTAGCACAGGTTTTCCTTTCTTTGCTAAAACAAAAACGATCATTATTTCCATAGGATCATTTCATATCCATATTTGCTGAAAAGCTGACATTGTCATTATCATCAACCGTAAACATTTCTTGCAGAAAATCAGAAGACTCTCAGCTGGTGGTGGGAGAAAAATCATCATTTAGTTGGGAAATTGCAGACAGATACATAAAAGAGAAATCAATCATTCTAGGAAGATCTCTAAAGGACAGTACAAATCATAAATTCTACAGAGGGTGTGTAGAAATGGCTCAGCCCTTGGTGACAAGCATTATCATAATTTTCACAGAGGAGAAACATGAGGTTCAGAGAAGCTAATTTGCATGTTGGTTGCAAAGTTCAGATTTAAACTGAAGTCTACTGTCCCAAAGTGTTTGCTTTTGAATCACATCCTCTCCCTTACACAAACCAGCTCTGCTTCTCCCTCCAAGAAGCTAGGACTTGTTAAGTGAGAGACATTAGGGACTGAGTATCGGACACAGACACAACAGGAGTTGGGAACCTCCATTTTTCATTGATGGCACAATCTACTTGCTTAAAAGCACATGACTTAGACATCCTCTTGGAACTAACAAACCACCTCTAGAGAAAGGGTAGATTGTTGACTCAGTCATGTTCTATGCATACATCCTCAGTCCCAGTTACCTGAGGAAACACCTCAGTCTAACACACTTTAATCTCATGTAGGGTCAGATGGAAGACTCTGGTCTTGGACAAATAAACCTTCAATAAATGCCTGATTGCTAGCACTGACTGGTGCTCGTGGAAGCAAATACAATGAGGTCAATGCCAAGAGTACCACCTAGTCCCCACTCATCTGTAACATGGAGTTTCAATTTGCTTGTCTTCATAACTTTCTGCATCTGGTATACTGGGACATTGATATTTCTTGAGAGGGAGAAATTAAGCAATTGTCTTTACTGCACGTAGAATTCCTTTTTCTTGCACAGCATCACATATTCTACATGTTTATAGGAAGTTCAGGTAGGGAAAAAAGACTTTGAAACAATTATAATGTGACTATGGATGACCACTAATCTGAAAACATTGAGTTGTAATCTTAATGACAGGTTTGAAATTAGCAAACAGTGTAATGAGATGGTGAAAAAAAATCTCAAAAATATGAAGCTGCCTTAATAGATGTAAAAAGTCCAGGACCAAGGATTTCACTTTCGTGTTTTACACAGTATGCATTAGGAGGGATGGAGAGAATGTGAAACCTGGGGCATATTGTTCAGGGTAGAGAAGGGTGGGACCACGCAGTGGGTGAGGAACAGCTGCAAGAATAGGCAAAAAAGACCGGAAGGAGCATAACATTTGTTTTCAAATATAGCACTTAAAGAGAAGAAGATTAGAGTCATTGTGTGAGACTCCAGCAACTAGCAACTGTACAGTAGGCCAATGGGTGGCAAAAAAAAATGTTGATTCAGGATAAAGCAGAACTTTCTAAAACTAAATCCCCCAGAATGGACGATCTAGTGAGGACACCACATTCCCATCTGATTAGTCAAGAAATGAGGGGGGCTGACCCATGACAGGGAGGGCTGTGGAAATGGAAACTCACCTAAGAGAGCGTTAACTCTACAGTTGGTTATTATACCAATCAGCCATTTTATCACATCCTTTATTTACTGATCCACTCTGATTTTAAAAAAAATCACTTGCCAAAAACACAGTACTATTTTGTTTATACAACTTGCAGAGCGCTACCTCCAATCTTACCAAACTTCAATCTTATTGATTCAAAATTAAGAAAGTGATTTGGTAGGTGACTTGAATACTCATATTTAAATGATTCCCATGATTTCTTTAAAAGAAGTGATAGCTTATATGGACAGAAATCAACACACTAAGAAATAGAAATTGCTTTAATTATTGGTAATATGTTAATTTTTTCTTTTAAAGCAAGCATGTCTCCATAATTATGTGATTTACAGTGGAATGACCAGAACAGCCTAATCTTCTGATTAGCAGTTTAAAAAAAAAATACAACCCATGCCTTCTATTCTAAGATAAACACTTTGCTTTGCCACATTCTCACTGTAGCACTCAGAGTTATCTTTACATTAACAATGCTTACCAGCAGATAGCCAAAAGACTAGCCAAGTTGGAGCAACTTCAAGATTTGTTTCCATGCTGGGGTGCTTCATGCACTTGGCAGAAGCAGACTGCAACTAGGGCTCCATTTATTACATTATGCTATAAACATTATGTCCTGAGCTAACAAGATCCTCAACTTGACAATCCCATAGGTTACCAAGCACCATAAACATCTGTTAACACAGGCGCCACGGACAGCACAGAATAGAGTCTAGTATCCATTTTTAAGTGGTTTATGATGCGGAGTCTGCTGTTTTAAAGCTAATAATCAAAAACACAGCCCCAAACTCTGCCTAGAACAAATATTTGCAAGGCAAATTTATGCTTGGTTTGAAAAAAGTGCACGCATGTCATCACTTTGTCATTGCATTTATAGACTTTCATTTCACACCTTGGCCTATTAAATGTTGGCTTTCCAAGGCATTTGGGAGACCAAAACTATAATTTCACTGTGATATATTTACTCCAAAAGAAAAGCTGAATGTTGACTCACTAACTTTCCTTAGACTAATGTGAAACAAGAAGTTTACAAGCACAGAAGATGAGGGGTGGTATACTTTCAAGCTACAAATAATGTTTTCCAAATATCTCCAAGCTAAACCATATCCTTCCGCCTCCAACTAGACTCCATCTGAAGAGACACCATAAATAACTGGAGCTGCCTTGAAATACACTCTGGGAACACCGAACTTTCCTTTTCTCCAAAGGAAACAGTAGCCCCAGTCACAGAAAGGATGGAACCAACAACCTTGTCTACTAAAGGTTTTATTTCTAGCCAGCATTTAAATTTCAGGAAGTGTTCCTGTACTAGTCATTACCATGGTCTATATCTTAGCACCCCAGAACTTCCAGGGGGGCCCAGATAGAAACACTTTTAGAACACCGGTTGCTCAGACATCTTTGCCACATCTGTGAGGAAAAGTCAGTGCCTACTGAGGCACACAGCCCAGAGAACATCTAGTTGCTGCACTGCAGCTAACAGCACCTCCGGAATCTCATACCCACAGGTCCAACTTGGGTCTGGGTCTCCAGAGTTCTCTGCTTACACATGCGCACATCTCACAGAACCCTAGTTCTCTTATGCTGGTCTCATGAGAGCCCCAGAAACTGTCAGTCCTTAGACCCTGAAAGACATTCGGTCTAGTGTTTTAAATTTGTTGGTACTTAAAACCTCTGCAGGAATTCCTGCAACCCTCTGGCCTCTAGTTACCTCACCCTGTCCCTTCCAAGGTCTCCGGGCGGCACAAACAAGCGGCACCTCTCTGGTCACCTCCCCCTCTGCACACCCTACTGGCTCAGGAGCCGACACGCCTCCCCAGGCGCACACACGCGCGCACACCTAGTCCGCACGTACACTCATTCAGCTCATATATCCCGGGCCAAGCCACGAGCTCCCACCTACTGGCCCCCGCATTCCCCACCTGGGTTAAATATAAAGCACTCGCCCCCCCCCCAAAAGACGTCCCCACGCACCCACCAGTGGGTGACCCTATCAGGCACATCTATGGGTCGCTAGCGCCGTATCCCGGGACAAGCCGCTACTCCACTCACCCGCGGTCCTCATGCCTCCAGCAGTCCTGTCACAACTTTGAGCCTGGCAGATTTCATCACCACGACGTTGTCCAGGTCGGGGGGAACTTGGGTAGCCACGACTTCCGCCTACCCCAGTTCATAGGGACTGGTGACCGTGACTCTACTGACCCCAGCTCCCGGACGCCAGTGCGCGGCTGCAGCCCGCACAGAAGCGCTAAGGGTGGTGCTTTGCGGAGGAGCGCGCGGGTCTGAACTCACAGCCCAGCGACCTCCCCTCTCGTCTAGCCGCGCCACCCGGGACCGCTCCCCGCTGAGCAGCCGCAGCCTCAGTAGTTCCTGCCCCTGCCTGGCTGCTGATGTCCAACAGAAACGCTCACAAAACTTTTACGATTTTCACAAAACAGTTTTCCGGGAAAGACCCTCCAGGCACCGCAAAAACCCGTCGAAGCAGGCGCGGGCGTAGGATGGTTTGCCTGCGGCCCCAACTCTTGGCTGTCTCTGATCAACTTACACACACACATACCACACACTTACATACGCTCATACCCCCCC
>PVHY01007456.1:0-29146 GCA_004024945.1 Uropsilus gracilis
ATAGGCAGACAGACCCAAATACTTCGCAGTTAATATGTGGCTTGGTATAGCTATGTGACTAGCTTCTGGGAAAGCTTTAAGCTAAAAGTACTGGACAGGAGAACAAAGAAATCATCTTTAAAGGGAAAAGACTAACCTTGTGCCCCCTTTCTTTTCCACTGGAATATGGCTATATGGTGGGACTTTGGGAGCCATCTTGGACAATAAGGAAACAAAGTGGGGTGACAAGGGAAAAGTGGAAGGAAGGAACATAATTTCCAAACCTAACTACTGTGCAGTCTGCTGTGGAAGCCATGAGACACATGTGGATATTTTAACTTAATTTAAACAACAAAAGTAAAAAGTTCAGTTTCTCAGCTCTACTAGCTACATTTTCCAAGTTCTCAATAGCTATCTGTGGCATCTATTGGCTACAGAACTAGACAATACAGGTAACAGAAGTTTCCATCATTGTGGGAAGTTCTGCTGTATAGCGCTGTTCTCCTGCTTGCTTCCAGATTCTACATAAGAAAATAAGCCCTTATATATCCATGTCTCCATTACTTGTACATGAATCAAACACACACTGGAAAAATCCTTTTATTTTCAAGAGTATATTTCAGTTTTATGTCATAAAATGAGCATAGTTTTAAATATACAAGGGAACATCAAACATGGATTAAAACATACAAAGATACACTATAAATTATCTGGTTTATTTTTTTTAAAGATGAGTACTTTATCAAAATTATTTAGATATTAAAAAAATTGTAAGTATAAAAGAGATTGGAAAAAATATAAAGCTTTCTATTTGTTTCTTTGCACGAAAGTAAAAGGCTGAGCACCCAAAGTTGATATAATCTTCAATTGAATTGATGCAGACCACACATCAGGTAAAGCATATAAATTTCTATAGAGTTGTTGTCTACACATTCAGCTACAGTGCATATTAAGAATGTTCTGAGTGATATAGTTAACATTTACTGGAGACACTTTTATAAGGATAAGATATGGTCTGGTGCTCTTAGCTATTCATCAAACTGTGCTGTTTGCATTTTGAAAATATACAATGACATTACATTTGAAATACACTGAGCTATATTGTGCTGTCTTTGAACCTGCAATAAAATTATGATACCATTGTGTATTTTTAAAGATTAAATATTTCTCATATTTTGTGCTACAACAAGCAAACCAAAGGCTTTTAGCATTCCAGGTCATGTAGCCGATTTCGGCAAGATTGTTTATTCTTTGCTCACTGTGTGTGGGATTCAGGGGAATCATTTCCAGTTTCCAAGAAGGTGCCACCCAGGTAATCTTTAGCAAATAAATGTCAATGCATATTCTGGTTTGGTTAGAAAATGCAACATATAAAGCCCTTTCACTGGGATGAGGTCGCCAAGTGTAGTTTAAGTAAGGTTCTGATGTGGATGCTTATAACAAAGCAGAAAAAACTTACTTTTCTTTTTTTCTTTTCAATTTCTTTTAAAATTTTCTTTCAATAGGACACCAAACAGAGTAAATCACTAAGTCCCCCCATCTGATACTCTGCCAGGCAAAACCAGGGATATTTGCCTTTTCCCTCTGTATGTGTGTGTGTGCACACGTGTGAACACACAGGTGCATACAACCATGTGTGTTATCTTTTAAGTCATGGTTTGATATATGTACTTTTTTCTTTTCTTGAATATTTCACTTTCTAACTCCACTGAAAGTTTTAGAGGCACATTGAGATTAACCAGGCAAATGTATTCTTAGTAAGCAAGTGGTGCTGTTATGAAATTCCTTTTTCCACCACACTAGAAAAGGAAGTGGTTTCAGTTGTAGGCTTTATATGACAACCATCTCCTTCTATGTTTGCCTAAGAAACAAAGGATGAAAGCAAAGAGTGAGGGTTGAAGGGTGCAATTTGGAGAGAGGGCTCCAGGTCTTGCTCCTGATACTGACTTAACATTTCAGAACGTTGGATGTCTCCTTGCAATTCCATCACCAGTGGTGATTTTTATGAGAAACTTTATGATTTTGGGCTACAGTCCATTCAACAAAACACCAATTCTGACAGCCAGAAATATTAAAGAGCAACTAAAATTTTACTGGAGGCTGTTGAAACATTGTATAAAGGGGATTACAGTATTAATCCCTGGAAACTTTATAAAGTCCTCTTTACCGCTCTTTGTTCTATTGTCTTTGGAGTGTAATCAATTCTTGGGGTAACCCTCAAGCCCCTTCCCCCAGTCTTTGCAAATATTTTCTAGCTTGACTCCTGTTAATTCATGTCATTTAACATTTTGGATCTGTCATTTTCTTCCTTGGGGGTTTTAATCTTTCTAATGTAAAAGATCTCTAAATTTTATGCTTACCTTGCTACTACTGTTAGAAACATAACCCAAGATCCTACAGAGTTAAGTTAGCAAACTTACAAGTCCCATGAAAAGCAGTGGGGAGAGGAAAGACTGAATTCTTATATTTGCAGATCCTTACTACAAAACTTAAGTTTTCTAACTCACCCATCCTTCCAGCCTCAATGCCCAAAAGATCTCCACTGACCTACAACTTCTCTAGAATCACATTTTCCAAAACCGGCTACTTCTTCCTTCTCTCCTGCTTGTTTCTGTTATGTGACCTAGGGGCAGTCACCTCTGCTCACAAAACTTTGATTCCCTCACCTAAACATGAAGTATCTATGTTCCAGAATGTCTCTGAGGGCTTATCTTATTTGGTGGCAGTGAGATTCAAGTCATACCTGCCCAAGAAACACATCTGACTTGATTAAAATGTGCACCTCAACATGGCTTACTCTTTCACCTTTAACCTATGTTTTAGTAGCACAAGTAACACATGGGTATATATTCCTATACAAAATGAAAACAATAGCAATTACACCCAAATTCTATCTCCATTCCAAGCCAAGTCAATGTATCAAGATCAAAGAAAGACACCCCTCCCCTCAAATTTAATTACTTCATTTCTTCAGGAGTTTGTTTGCACTTTTTCTTGACAATTTTCTGGGGTTTTTTTGTTTTTTTTTTTTTTATATACACAACACCTCCAAAGGAGCTGCAAAATACTGTTTTGTGAAGACTTAGAAAATATATGCATTGTGTTTTTGCACATTTTACTTTTCCAGTTCCACTGATGTCTAGGAGTCTCATCAAAATGAGAGTTAAAGGTTGGCAAGTGTGTTCTTGATAAACAATTAGTGTCACTGTGAACATAAAAATAAAAACATAACTGGTATACTGTCCTTATTGTTTTGCATTTGCTTGTTTTGCTCATCTTGGTCTCTCAGCTATTAGAGTGTTTTCCATCACTGTAGTTATTAACAAAACTTTTAAAACAGAGTATTCTATGTAACAATAATGATGATGGTTATAATGTAATAATAATAATAATAGCAATAATAATGACAATATCTTTGATTTATGCACTGCTGACCATTTGCCATAAATTGTTCTTACCTAATTCCCATGGAACTCTATGGTATAAGCAGTTAATATTTGTCCCATTTTATAAATGAGAAATCTTAGAATGAATATAAAAACATCATACTTTATTTCATCTGCTGCTAGACATTCAAGATGTTTCCAATTACTCATGACAAGCACGTTATCAAATCTCCTAGCCCAGACATAGGTAGAATGGTTTGGGGAGGGGGAGAAACTGAAATGTAAGGTATAAGCATTTTTAGATTTGAGATGTTTCCAAATTGCCTTTAATGATCTTACCAAGCAAGACCACAACACTAAGAATGGAGGGAAATGCAATATGGAATGGGAGGTGGGTGAGCTGGTGGGATGGCTAGAGAAGGAAAATATGAAGGTGCTACTTTTCAACTATATGTAAGGATAATCCATGGCAAAAGCAGAAAATTTCCATTTTTTTCAAAGTCCTATAAACTGAAAGGCTTCTTCTTTCTCTGCCCTGTCTCTCCAACCCCTAGGACCTTCCAGTTATCCAGTGGTGCATCTGGGCGCCAGCTGTGCCAGCTCTGTTAGGCTTAGGAAAGACGTCAAGCCCTTCAGTATTTACTTTATTCCAAGAACATTAAGGAAGGTAGACAGGCCTCCGTCCCTATGCACCATTTACACAGATGTCAGGCTATGAATGTGAGCTCATTTTTCATTCTTTAATCCACAGGTATGAATTAAATC
The DNA here is from genome assembly GCA_004024945.1 of Uropsilus gracilis. Classification (NCBI taxonomy): domain Eukaryota; kingdom Metazoa; phylum Chordata; class Mammalia; order Eulipotyphla; family Talpidae; genus Uropsilus; species Uropsilus gracilis. The sequence goes on from PVHY01007456.1 coordinate 4,131, forward strand.
ATAACCTGCCTTGCTGACACCATGGCATCAATATTTTCTCAGACTGGAACATGGTCTCCCTGTTCTTATCCACCATTTAAAAATAAACTTAACATATGGCATTTGTCTTATGGCAAAGGAATGCAATGTGTTTTTCTTGATATATGACTCAATTCAAACATTAGGCAAAACTGTGATATTTCAGAGGAGTTTGTAGTTGGAGGAAATATGCTTGCTACCTTCCCCATTAAACAGACGAATTCCTTGAGGCAAATTTCCGGAACCTGAGATGACAAGGGTTTCTCAGATAATTGAGTCCCTTAAAAGACAACATGTGTCCTACAGACTCCAGGGCAATGCTGGATCTTCAATGGGACATTCTACAATAACCAAATTAGAAGGCAAAGTGCATACAAGTTGAGACTATCCATGATGATGTTTATATACTTTTCTCAAAGATCCTATAATGCTTGGTCAATCATTCCACCACACACAAAAGTCACAGTATAAATGGGAGCAAAACAAAGAGGACCCTGGATACATAGTAAAAGCTTTCAAGTGGGGAAAGCATCAAATACCCACTGGAAAAAAAATAACAAATACCCACTGAACAAGAACTAAATAACCTTACTGGATACCCAGTTCTTGTTATGGGATACTCAGCACTCCTTACTGGATGTTTTGACTTCCAGACACAATACTAGATCTTTGCCTACATGATCATATTCAATACTCACAACAGTCCTTGGCACTGTTATTGTTCTCATTTTACACAGGAGGAAATTGATATTTAGTGGGCACTTATTTCACCCAAGTTTATACAACTCTTAAAGGATGAAATTGGTATCTGAATTCTGTGCAATTCAGAGTCTCATTCCACTCTGCTAAGATATAACAAAATTTTGTTATTAGATGTCATCAGTGAGAGGGGTGTAAATTCTAATTCCCAAAACATAACCATCATTCAGTGGATTTTACCTCTAAGCAAATTCTCAGCTGTCTAACCTGCCTTCATCAGGTCTTCAGATAGTTACTTGGTGTTCAAAAACATTCTACTTGCTGCTGCTCTATGTCCTAATTCATTCTCTAAAGCTACCAAAAGGATGAACCTTCAAGGGCAAAATATCATGGAATGAAGAAACTGTGCCTGCTTCTTACATGTTGCTCCTTCCTGTAAGGGCCAGAACAGTACTATACACACTCAGGGGGCACCTAATGAATACCTAAATATTTTCCAATGCAATCTTTCCTTTTTCTAACATAGTTTCTGAAATTAGATATACATGGTCACACCAACAGATTGGGCAATGAAAAAGTGCTTTTTTCGAATCTGAAAGATTTTAGGCTACCATAATTAGGTTCATGACTGTGGGAAAATTTCCTTTCTCTTCTGATTCCTTTTCTGCACATACCTTCCTACCCTAAGCTGTGTGAAGTTAGAGGTGGTGCATAGGATTTTATGAGTAATCATTATCAATAAATTGTGAACCATTCCATTGAGTCATTCACATCTAGTTAATGGACATATCTGACCTGTTCCTCTGTACTGTGAGGTGGCAGCAGGGTATTCAGCGAAGAAAAGTTTGGGTGGGTTAGAAGGAGGAGGTCCTTGTAGAGCACAGTGCCTGCCAGGTAGAAGACTGGTGGTGATGACACCACGGGTAGACCTGGCTTGGAGAGAGGATTTGTGGGAGAATGGGAGCTTTTGGAGAAGGAAAGCAAGATACTTTAGAAGAAAGTAGGAAAGGGCAAAGTTGTACTTTATTGAAACAAAAATTCTGCTTATGACCACTCTGGGGTCCAAGAAGAGCTGTTATGAGTCCAGGAGGAAAAACAGAACTAAGGGGATTCAGCTACTTTCTGCTTGAGTCACCTTGCCTAAGACAATTAGATGCTTTGGAGTCTTTGGAGTCTCTTTGGAGGCTTTGGAGTCTGTTTCTGAGAAACAAACTGATAGTGGATGACACAGCTAGGGGAGCAGCTGGGCCCCCCCCCCTCTTTGTGACACAGTTGAAAATGAGGCTGTGTCATTATTGCTGTAGTAGTCGGGGTCTGACAGAAAAGACCGAAGGAGAAGAAACAGGAATGGCCCATGGGAGTGTGGCCAGACACTGCGGAAAGGTGGGCTGGTGTGACCAGAAGCCACTATGTGGCCAAGCATGCAGAGTGCCAGCTGAAGAAGCCCGGAAGGGCAACTGAGGCAGCATTGTGTCCTGATTCTGCGGGATGGCGGACTGGGAGAAGAAAGGTGCGTGGTGCTAGAGCGAGAAGCAGTGCCGAAAAGGGAAAAAGCTTGCTTTGTTTGGAAGCTGGAAAGCTGGTACATGGAGAAAGACAGAGATTTATAGAAGCTGATTTTGCAACAGTAGTTGTTGGAATAGTTCAAAGAAACTTGGAGAAGCTGAGGACTGCCAGAGCTGAGGATGTTGTTATCTTTTCTGACGCACGTAGTTGGACGTTGGACTTGAACTTAGAGTCTTTGATTGTACTATGTGGTGAGAAAAGTGGGGTTCCTCCCCTTCATCCCAGTCTTGGGGACTCTGTTTATTTGTTTAAAATGTGAACAAATTCAGTGTGCTTATGTTAAGAACCTGGTCTGTTTTAAAAGGAGCCTGCAGGTGGGAATGGGCCTGATACACTGATATCAAAACTACTTCCAACTGCAATGATTTATTATTTCTCCCAGTTTGATGAGCTGGTAATCTGAATGCTTACTGGTCTTGCCTGGATCTCTTTTGTAGCTGCAGTTATCTGACAACCTCACTGGAGCTGAAAGGGTCAACTGACATGTCTGGAAATTGCTGTAGGCTGTTGACGGGTGGAGGAGGGCTGCTCAACTCTTTTCCTATTGTGGTGGTCTGTCTTCCAACAGGGCTAAATGGAGCTCACAGCACTGAAGTACCAGGGCTCAAAGAAGCAAGACCTGAAACTAGAAGGTCTTTTGTGGCCTAAGTTTCAGAACTTGTGCAATACCACTTCTGCCACATTCTATAAGTCAAACAAATTACCAGACCAATAAAGACCATAGGTAGTGCAGTAATAGACCTCTTGTTAGAAGCAGTGGCAATAGCATATCACAGTGGTGAGTGAACAGGGGCCATGACTCTTGGAGCTATCATCCGAACAATTATGTCAGGGGATATGATTTTTCCTAAGTCATTACTTCCAGAAAGTCTTTTAGTTATTTTGTGGGATTTTGACCAAAAATTGCACAGTTACTTGATTTTCTGAGCCCATGAGGTTATCAATGGGCTCTAGTTAGTGTGATCTGCTATTAACTTGCCACTAGAACTTTCTGGATCTTCAAATTGGCTTCTTTTACCTAACTACTCTATTTCCTCACTGAAAAGTTGTGGGCTGAATGTGGTATTTTTTATGATATTGATCTAAAACCTAAAGAAGAAAAATAAAACTACTTGACATTTTAAGGTCATCTTTAGAAAGGGTATCTAATTCTAGGTACTATTCTAGAATAATATGAACCAGCATTCCAAGGGTCCAATCTTGGAACAGTATCACATGTAAATATACCAAAATATGTCATTCTAATCTAATTTGCATCTCTGGAGAGTCAATTAATAATCCCAAAAAGGATTCAATTCCTTACCCAAACTACTCTTCTTTTCTCTTTTGCAATTCTCTCTTATACCTTGACTATCCCATGATCTTCTTCTCCCTAAACCCCATTCACAATTCTTACACTCTCTTTAATATCCCAAATGATGGACCCCTTGCTTCTCTTCCCTCACTTGTCTCTTTTCCACATGTGCTTGTTTGTTGTTATAATACGTATCTATGATCTAGACGTTCTCTTTATTATTATACCCATTTGACAGATGACAAAGTGAACTCCCACTGAGCAAGTGACTTTCTCTGGGTCTCAAATACTGTGAGCTTGGGGAGCTAGTATTCACCCTAAGAAGGGTGACTGCAAAGCCCCAGTCCCAGACCATTGTACACTCTACCTCTCTTTTGAGTGGTGATTTCTGAGAGTCTTGGGCCTCTAATGATTTCTAAGGTTCCTGACATTTTACTAAATTTAAGGCTCATTAGAAGGATTTCAATCTAGTTGCCTCCATTGTAAATAGTGGTGACTTCATGAAAAGGTAATTTTGGGAGGTCAGTGGGGAGAAGAAAATTCACTAAAATAAACATAAAAAGATCTTGGCTTCTAAACAAGAGCAGTTTTTCTTAAGCACCTTCTACAAGGTCTTCACGGCTAATTCATTGCCATATTTCATTATAGAAAGTAACTGAAAGGTTATAAGTAAGTAGTTTTCAGACAGAGGTTGCAGTTAATTCCAACTTCAATACTTACTAATGTTTTTGATTTAATGATGATTGATCATAAAATTCTAAGAAGTTACATGGAGACTGGTATGTGGTTTTATACTCTTGTCTTCTCTCCTTGATAAAGATAATTTCGAACAGCTTTATTGGAGTCCAAGAGAGGCATTCGTTTTGATTTTCCTCATTAATGTTTCATCCATTCAGGATAAATCATGGTGAAAACATCCCAGGCTGAATATTTGCAAGCAGAATCTGCAAAATAAAGTCAAATTCAGAAATAATTGGGTTATATCAATTTATCATGGCCAGCATTACTGACAATATTCAGACAATGCAATTCCTATTACACCTGCTTTTAGAAAGAAAAATCTAGTCACTAACCCTAAATTAAATTAACATTTTTAGTGTATATAATTTGTAATTCAGAATAGACTATAATTATCATTTAGGGAAAACCATATGGAAAGCATTACCAGCCTTCACTAAGACTTGGGTTTTAACAGTGATCCATGACTCAAAATGCTTTATCCAAACAGGTTGTAAATTCTGAGGCAAGTAAGATACATTTCAGTCATTTTTATATTAATTCCAAATGAAGAATTCATTGTCTTTTCAAATTATAATAAATTGGAGAGCAATTTCCCGCTAAGCAAATCAAGGAAATTGAAAAATTACTTCTCTGGGAACTGTTTTCTACATCCTTTTTTAAAGTTTTTTTTTTTTTAGATGTGCTTTTATTATTCTTGATATGTATACTAATAGACATCTGCATTGCCAAAACAATTTTCTTCCTCTTCTTTAAAGTAGAAGGTGAACTCCAAGAATACTTAATGTTGAATGTAATTTCATTCTGGGGGGAGTCTGGAGCCTGCAGTGAGAGCTCACATTTACGAACCTCAATTAATGTTTAGAAAATTAACTCCTGAAGCTACTATTGCCCTTTTTCTCTCTATGATACACTCACTTCCTGGCGGAACACACTGCGGTGAGGACAAGGTTTCATCAAAGTTGTTCCTCATGGCCCTCAAGTGTCCTTGAAATTCTTGGGGATGTTAAATCAATCAGAGATTTTAAATGGTGCTTGTAATTATCACATAATATAGAGATGACATGGTAGCAATGAAGAATAAAATGTAAAATCGGGAGCAGGAAAAATAGTGTTATTGCATGAAAGTTAACAAAAAGCAAACAAACCAAGTTTTAAAAATAATGTTTGTTTTGCTTTCTGAAAACGGACTCCCCCAAATTCCTGTTCCTCTCCAGTCCATCCATGTAAAGAGAAAAAGGACATATCTTACTCAACCAATTCAGCAGACAATTTTGAGATACTCTGGATATTGACTTGATCTCTGGGTTACCTTTGACCCAGATTTCTCAGTGCAAGGGCTATTTTTATGATTGTTGATAGTATGAAAATCTCTGATTTCCTTTCACAGGTTTCTGAGAACAAATCTGGAGCTATCCTGACACTGGTTGCAGTTTCTCCAGAGATTGCTGAATCTTATGACCAAGGAACCCTAGGTGTGAAGGAGTTTGTTTAGTGGGTCTCATTTGGGCAATGTGAGCTGAATTTTAAAGGGTTTTTCTGAAGATGTCATGAGGTTTCTCGGAAAAGATTTTGATTTGAGTTACTTTGGGACATTTTAGCTTCGTGAGTCCCAAATTGGGCAAAATCAAGTGACAGACATCTGACATAAAAGTACCAATTGAATGACTGCTGTCTCCCACATGGTTGTTCTGTTTGGTTTCCTACTTCGATTTTATATCCTGGAGTTGAATGAAGAGTAGAGAAAACTAGAAAAAGTTGTTATTACAAAGGAAATAAGGAACTGTCACCATGTGAACATTCCACAGGGATACATCTCTCTAATCCACACAATTTGGGTAAACCACAGAGTTCTTAGAGTTACTGGTGAAAGTCATCCATTTACCAATGATAACTGAGCCCAGTGTCAAATTATGGATTCTCTTCAAGATGAACATAGAAAAATGTTGGCATGAAAGCTGTGTCCAAAAGGGAAATAGAGAGAGCATATTTTAGCCAAGCATAAATATGAATTAGTATTAGTAAACTCTCATTATTAAGAACCTATTGGATAAAAATTATGAAAAAGCTCATTATACATCTTTATCAATGGTGGCAGAGAGTATCTCCTTTAGTCTTGATTTTTTTCTTTTTCCTCCCTCTTTCCTTACGCTCTGCTACTTGTATTAAGTATGACTTAGTATAGCAAAAATTTAGAAGTACTCGGAAAAACATTTTCTTCTTGATGATTTGCAGGATAGTAACCCAGAGTGGTGAAAAGAGTCCAAAGAGTTCATTTCATTTCTCCTACATCTACATAAAAAGTGCTTAAATAGTGCCTTTACATAGAAAGTATTATATATGTTTGCTATTATTACTATGATCACTGTGACAAATAAATGATATGATATATCTAAACCCTTCAGTAGAATGCTTGCCACATGGCATGTGCTTAATAAATGATATTGGATAGAAATAAGAAGTATTATAAATTGTATAATAAAATATATAAATATATTGTTGTTATTATTGCCTTTGCTTGACAAACTTCTATTTGTCCCCTAAAACTCCACCTTGAGTTCACCTTCAAAAAGATGCCTGCTTTGTCACCTCCAAATAGAATTATCATTTTCTACACCATTTTGGTCCTAGATTTTATGTGAACTTAAAGCATTACGTCATAATGAGTTGTGCACTGGTTCACTTCCTTGGATAGATCACACACACACAAAAAAAAATCTAAGAATAGATCCTTAAAGGCAAGGATTGTGCTGTACTCAATGTCAGAAATTCTTACAACCCATAGAGCAGTATATGACCATGTGGTAGATTCTCAATAGACCTTTGTTAAATTGAATAAAAACACTAGGCTAGAGACAAAAGGAATTCACTCATCTTTATGCCCAAATGAAGATGGGAATGTAGAGAATGTTTTCCTTTTAAAAAAGTAATCTCAGGGGCTTAGTTGAAAATAGGCTGAGTGCTTACAGAAATGAGTGCCAAAAGCAATGTATAAGCAACTCAGGCTGGTGCAGCCCCAATGCTAGAAATTATCCCAGCCTCCCTCTTTGACTCAGCAGCTGCAAAACAGATGGCAATGAGTATAGCTCAGTCACGCTGCCGCTGGACTGGGGTAAAGGGCCAGGCTCCAAAAGGAAAAGAATGTTTTCTCTTGTGTGTTAATGTAAAAATAAAATTTTCTTTAGAGATTACCACCATGACACCAACATAACTTGATGTGAGTTTTGGTACTCACAGGAGGAAAGAAGACTCTAAAATTACTAAAAATAATCTCCACATCTCCCCCTCCTCCATAGCTGTTGTGAAACTGACATGGGAGCCATCTTGCCAAAAGATGTTTTTTCATCTCCCCTAAGTTCTTGCATTTTCTTTAACCCACAGAATGACATGATTGGGGCAAATGTAGTCAGAGGAGCGGGAAAGATCTGAGCAGAGAGTTTTGGTCCAGAAAATGTTTGATTATGGGATTTAGTCTGCAAAAAGGGCAATAGGTTGGCCCAAAGCCACTACAAGACATGCAAACCTGGCACCCCCTCCCTCTCTGCTCCAGTACCTTTCAAGCTGACAGAACTGTCTCCTCCACCTCTACTCTGGTGGCAAGAAAGCTCTGTAAATAAAGCTCTTGCTATAAATACCATACAAACTCCATCTTCAGTGCACAGAATGAGGGGTAATTTTATTCTTTTCTCTGATTAATGAACTAAAGTGATACCTCCATTCAAAATCAGCTGAGGTACATTCAGGTATGGTGTGAAGTAAGGTGGCATACAAATTTGAGTAAGAATTTATCCTCAGGGATCTCCCAAACTTGCTGATGACATAGATTGCAAATGTGATTATAACAAATTTTGAAAAATATCCAAAGAAACGTCTGTTCATATCATTATTGACAGGGGCACAAAAAGAGTTCTTCTGCTGAACCTCCCTAGTGAATTGTAAAGATGAGGGTGACTACTGAGGGATATTGAGGAGACACTGGAGGAAATTAATAAGAGTTATGAATTCTAGAGGATTTCAGTATTGGAGCATTATCAGTATCAGGTATTCATATCAGATTAGAAGCAATATCTACAAATGTTTCAAGCAGCTATCAGTTATTTGATAGGTTTCAGAGAAGTGACTTGTTTGCATTGAGATTTTTCCAATGAATAAGTGATGGGTGGTTTGCAAGATTCTAGTGGATTTGTTCAGTACTAACCTAGTCTTAATTGCTTCCAGGTATGAGATCTTTGCACATATGGTTCCAATCCAGAACAATTTTTCTGCCTGATAACCCTGTGCCCAAACCTTCCACTCCTTCTGCTGTCCTGAAGATGCAATTCTGTTTCCACATGTCCTGAACAGTCATTTGTTCTGATAGCACAAGGGTGTTCCAGACCCGGGAAAAGAACTCAGAGAAGTCAGAGATTATAGGACAAGAAATTCAAGATAGTTGGTAGGAAGAATGAGTAGCTCTGACCGCCTACAAACACTGCTAGCATGACAAAGGAGAGGAAAGAGTTAGAAAATTGTGAATGGACAGAAAATTTGGGAACATAACCTAACCACTGGTGTGGTTTCAAACTATAGTGGGTTTGTGAAAATTGGAGATTCTTCTGTTCAGACAAGGTATTCTGATTTACCTTCACAGTCTGTAGGTTGAAGCATCTCCCAGGACAAATATCCATGGGCAACAGATCATCATTTACAGAAAATATGTTGACATATTATAATGGTACTATGTTTTTGTTTTGTTTCTTTACCTTATCAAAAAATTATTTCTCTTTACTGGGGATACAGAGAAGTGGGAAGGACAGAATAGGATAGATGGAAAGAAAAGGAAAGAGAAACAGAAAAAGAGAGAGAGTGAGGCAGAGAGACAAAGAGGAAGGTTGGATGGTAAACTGCAGAGAGGAGATAAAATTTCTAAATTGCTACAAACATGTTACATGAGAACTTTATAAGCAGTGTTATATCAGGGAGTTTTACTCTCTAAAAGTAGAAGCATAAAATGAGGACAATATAATTACAACAATTAAAAAGTGATACAATTCACAAATAAAAACAGAACTTTCTAGTCATAGCACAAGTCGGCAGATTTTTTTTTTCTGAAACAGGCAGATAATACAGGCTTTGAGTTTTGTGGCCCTGCAGTCTGTCACAATCACTCAGCTGTGACATCATACAAGGAAAGGAATCGCAGTTAATATGTAAATCAATCAACTGGCTAAATTTGGTCCTCTGTAGTTTGCTGACTTAGGCTATCAGACAAAATAATATTTGCTGTCTCACTAGTTCAATACATGTTATATTCAAAAGAAGAAGGTGACTTGAGACACACTGTCACCTTCACCCAATTTTGGTGAAGTCAGAAAATTTTTTATTTTTTTTCTTCGCAATGGAAAATTCAGGGGTATTTCTTTTCCTCATGATATCTCACTATTTAAATACAGTTGGATCTTGGCTGTCTTTGAAGAAGGAAGGAAATTTTGTGTCCTAGAGAACGAAAGATCAATGGACTTCATACCACCTTTTGGAGACCTGTCAATGGTCATTTACCAGAAACTTGGAGGAGATTAGATATAATGAGTCCAGAGACCCATACCCTCATTTCCAGTGAGGGTATCTCATTTGTGGTTTTCCATTAGTCTGAATGGAAATCCTATCCTTCAAAAAACAATTAGCTTGTAACATTTGTGTTTGACTATGTCTGTGATTTCAATGAAATTCTGGGTCAGGCACCTAATTACAAACCTACAATGCAAATGTATAAAATAAAGAATGGGAAAATTGAAAATTTTTCCCACTAGGGAATTCCAGAAAAATAATGTCCTGAATATATTCCAAGCCATTCACCCACTGTCTCCCTCGTCTTGATTTCCCCTTAGCAGAGATGTTAAAATAGAATGACTTCAGTGTCAGATAGGTTAAATTAAAATCACCACTAGCAAAGATAATCCCTAAAGAACAAAAATGTTTCCAAGCTCCAGCCATCAGTCTATTTATTTAAAAAGCAAAATTCCTGCATAAGAAAAGGATTCGACTAGGCCCTCAGAGGTCATTTCAATAGAATTTCTGGATTCTGATAGTTTAAATGGCCCCAGTGTATCAAGATTGACATTTCAATGAAGGATTTTATTTTAGTCACAGCAATGACTCACTGTGAGAACAAGTGGGACAATAGCAGCCCAAGGATCTGACAGTTATCATAGCAAGGAAGGGAAATTTGACAAACTAAAGTCTTTCATGATAATCTCAACAATGTAATCTGCAAATGTGTATAAAACTCCACCTCAGAAGTTGTGTGCCAAGTTGATGGGCAGCCCAGAGGACATGTTGCCCCAGAATGCTGTAGGTTATTTTTCCATGAGCTTCCTCCTTCTAAAGATGAACAGAGAAATTTCTTGTCCAAATTACGTTTTGAAAAACCTTAGACTTCAGAAATAGGCAACACATGCTGAGAAAAAAACTTCTATTGTTAGAAACAGTTGGAATGTTATAGTGATTTCCTATAGCTGTTGAAATTGCTTTTCTCTACTCTTATAATATCATTCATTTTTTTCCCCATGCAAACTTTATACATACAGAGAACTGCACAAAAAAATAAGTATTACCCTTGACGTCTTTTTTTTTTTTGCGGGGGGTGGGGGTGGGGGAGGAAGGTGGTAACCAAGTGAAGATACAAAAGTAGCCTGTACCAAGATAAAACAAATATTGCTATCACTCCAGACATTACCCTTTGGCCCCCTCTCTGGCACCACACTGAAGAGTGCTTTGTATCAGAGTCCTCAGCTGAGAGTACTCCTCCCCACTGGCCAGAGCATTTGGCAATAACCTGAGTGGTTGTTACAACTGGGGAGTGGGTGGGTGCTCTAGTGTACCCAGGCACGCAATCCAGAAATACCTACCCCCAAATGGCACTCATGCCAAGGTTGAGAAAACCTGCTCCACTAGTGGAAGCACCTTAAATTTTCTTTTGTCTCTGACTTCTTTTGTTTACCAGCATTTCTGTCAGATTCCTCCATGCCATGCATGTATCAATAGCACATTCACACTCCCTGTTGCAAGGTACTCTCTGTCACACATTTTCAAGGGTTTTTTTCACTTCTGTTTTTAACTTGAAGATTTTTTGAAACATGCTTGGTCTTTTCAAAATTTTAAGTCTTAATTCTATGCTTTTGTTTTAAGTGTTATAAAAAATGGAAGTTCTAGTTTATTGTGAAAAAGAATACATTGCCTACTTGCTTGTTGGAGTTGGTTCATTTGTTGCTTTTTCCCTCCCCTGAATCAATAACCAGCAAGTAGTCATGTCCTGCCAGGTTCTTGTAGGTGCTAGATGGTGTAGAGATTAATAAGGAATGAATATTCTGGCATTTTTCTTTGGGTGCCAACAGAAATCACCTAGGCTGTAGGATGGTGACAGTGGCCACACTTGGGAGAAGAGCAGAACTGGGTTGAGGGTAGTAAGTTTGCACAAAGGATGCTGCTTTGATTACCTTTCAACTTGTCTGGACTTGCTTTTACACTGTTCCCCTGTAGATCTTCAACAGCATCTGACAAACCATTATCAAACTATTGACATTTGGAATCTGTTTTGATGGAAAAGCAACTACCTCCCACAATAGAACCCCCACCCTCTGGCCACATGCTTCTAAGTCCATACAATGGATTTTATCTGATAGGTAAAAATCATGAAGTCACTTGGTCATTCCAATCAGGGATGACTAGAAGGGAGGAGTCCAAGTTAGCCTGTCCTTATAAATATTTTCTGTCAATTCTGAAACAAATTGCATTGTAGCAAAAGCCTACATCAGAGTTCCTCAGCTGTGGCATAATTGACAAGAATTCTTTGTTACAAGGGGCTGATATGTCCATGGTAGGATGTTAGCAGTCTCTATGCACTAGAAACCAGCAGATGTGCCTCCTTTTCCCAGATGTCACAACCCAAACCATCTCCAGATATTGCCAAACATACCCAGGGCGGGGGGAAGGTAAATCTGTCCCCAAGTAGAATCACTCTCCTGGTATATAAGACACAATTCTTTACCAACAATTTCCAGTATTCTTCTATTAATAAATAGCCAGCTTAATGACATTATTGAACTGTGAATGCCAGCAGAGATTGGAATGTCTTTGGTATTCATTCTGTTTAAGACACAAAGCAGATTTAGGAAGTGAAACATAACATCCTAATCAATGAAATTATCATTAAGAGATCAGATTCAAAACAGCTATGTCCTGGCTCTGTGGTTCTGTTTTCTTACACAGGCCTTTGGAATGTTGAAAGTTCAGCTTTGGAAAATAAGCTTTTCAATTCATAGCCTCTGTTTTGGCTGGGACCCGGGTTCAGTCTGGGATGGCTCGAAGACTGATATCTGAGTACATATCCCTTTTGCTTAACATTTTGGTAGATAGCATTCTTATTATGCTTGAATCTTCCATCTCAAGATAAATGGTTCTCAATATTGAGGTTACTGTACATCATAAAATGGGAGGAAAACTAATTTGTGGTAGATAAAGACACTGCTAAAATTTACTAAACACTATCTTCCTGGCATTGTGCTTATCATTTTATATGCTTATCTTATTAATCCTCAGCAATCTAACGGAGGTAAATATTTTAAATGCATTGTTCCTAATGGGGAACCTGAAGCTAAACAATTTACTAAGGTGAAATAGTTAGCATGTGGTAGAATTGGGGTTTTAACTCAAACGTGATGCATTAGAGAAAGATGAAAATTCCTGGCTTTGAATTTTGGTTGGTTCTATGATCAGCTTTACCAATAAGAATGAGTACTCAGATCTGCAATCTCCAGTTTTGCTTGTCTTGGAATACCCCCTCACACTCCTGTCAGCATGATATCATACCAGAGTCTGCTTAATCTGAGGTTTCCATACTGTAAGGATGTAACTGACTCTTTCAGTTAAGTGGTGAAAGAGAGACCTTGTGGAGGAGACCTTCAAGTCCAACCTGGTTCCTGGTTGAAAGAGGCTGAATGTATGACCCCAGCTGATACCACAGGAGAAGGTATTTCACCTCATTAGGAACTGCCTGTGTTCTTCACCCACAGAATTTTGAGAACCGCTACTTCAAGTAACTAAGATTCAGGGTAGGTTGTTTCATCATCATAATAAGTACAACTCTAGATTGTCTTGCTGTCAATGCTTGGTACATTATATGAAGGTTAAAAGTAGGGAAAGATTAACTGACTTTACTCTACTACCATCTACCTATAAGAGGGACAGTCTGTGTTCTCTCCAGGTCCTTATGTTTGTGACTGAGGTTGGATTAAGTTCTGCTTGAAGTTCTAAAATTTATGATTCTAATGTGTATGCACTCAAATTTATAAAATATGAAGGACTGTCAGCAGTTTCAGTCAATTTCTCTGTTCTACAAAACTTTAGTGCCTGAGACCTTGCAAACTTGTATTTTTTGACACCTTTCTTTGAAAACTGTCTTTCCAGCGTATATCTTTTAGAATCCGAGATCCCACCAACAACTAAATACTATAGAAACTGTAATTAGAGGATGAAGACAGTATTTCCCCCAGCTGAGGAAAAGATGCTATATGAATATGTTTAATAATTAATAGTCATGTATTTATTTTATGGTTACCTTCCACTATAGCAATTGATACTGGCCTTCCATTTCTGCCAATGATAGAAGTTTTAAGACAATTTACAAGAAAAAATACCAAGTTGACTTTTAAAAAGTTAATAACTGAATATGGAAGCATACTAAAATAATGAAAATGTTAGACGAATGGTCAAAGTTTGGGAAATACTCAATGATAAAAAAGAAAGATAAAGGTCATTACAGCAGGCATCTTTCTGTTTCTTTTTGTCTGGTTACCTACATCTGGGGCTGGCTAATTGCAACCAAGAACCACACTAACATATAAAACTTTGGTGACCATAACAGTAATACTTGCACTACAATCTTAGTACAAGAGGAAAATCAGAGGCTAGAAGTTGAATGCAGAGGGAGAAAGACAGGAGAGAGGGAGAAAGAGAGAAAAGAGAGCAATGTGTGAATATTAGAAATTTAGCTTGGAAAGTAATAGGTTTAGGTAGGCATGTTGCATTTGCTTTGGAAAGTATAACAACAATGTGACAGGTCTTGTTTACATGGGGAGAGTAAGATATGGAGATGTATTGTGTTGGAAGTGAGCTAGTAGGTTTCTGATGATATATAGGCAATAGACCATACCACTATATAGGACTCTTGTGTAGGTACCTCTACAAAACTTAGTCATCATCACTCTTGGACAATTTTATCTTGAATCTATAAATTGTTAACCTGGAACTGGATGATGATTCATGATTTTCACATTTGTAGTAATATAAACATAGAAATAAATCTTCAGGCAAAGGCATCAAACTCTTCATATTAGATACTCTTTGGAGTAGGAATTAGTGGTGCATGCACCTTTAATGTTTGATTTTTTTTGTAATGACCATAAATTACTCATCTAAGCAGGAAAATTTAAAGTTAAATAATAAAGAAAAATTAAGGTATGTTTGTGTATAAGTACTCACACACACCTTATTGGTTCTTCTTCTAACAATAAAACAATAAATTAATAAATGTTAAAAAAAACACTCTGAAACCAAATGCTTATTTCTAACTGCATTTGTCCTTTAGAACATCACTTCAGTTTAAACAAGATGAACACAATTAACTCCTTTTCTGGGAAAGGAAGCTAAGAAAAAAGTCAAGCATCTCCCTGCTCCTCTCCCAAGCAAAGAAGTTATTCATAACACAATTGGGACAAGAATCCTCCTGCAGCCAATTCCTGCAGAACACTGCAGAACTCATCACATGGAGCCACAGACATCTCACCCTCTAGTTTCTTATAGGCCAACCCCAGACAGGTCTGGCAATACTGTGTGTGCTAGCAAAGACATCTCACACAGAAGATTCTTCACACAATATGGACTTCTTCCCACCACCAAGATCTGCATCTCCTCTCCTGAGGACAGGACCTAGCCTCTGGTCACTTTTGTACAATATCTACCAACTTAGACAAGACTCTCAAAAAATGAACTGGTCATGTGCTTAGGTCTCAGGCAAACCTGGCTGCTTAAGTGTGAGAATTCAGCCAATATTTGTGTTTTACCTTATGTTTTATACATAAACACACTTTTATTTTGACTGATTTATCTATTATGTAGGAAATAGGGAAATCATAACTTTATAATGTAAAGACCTATAAGGGTCTTAACTTCTAATTGCTATTGAACTTTATTGTTAGGAATACTCTTCCTTTATTACTTAGGATGGTGCAGAACAATCTGTGTTGTATGAAAAACAGCAAGCAGGTCTTGTCCGAATATTCAGTTTGTTTGACATATCTCTTGGTTTTCTAGATCTGTTCCATCCAACTCTCCCTTACCTTACTTCAAGGCCAATGGGGTAACCAAGTTATCTTTGGCTGATGGGATCTTACTCTGGAGTTCAGGATCTACATTAGGCCATTTCTCCTCCATCACATTTTAGATCTGAAGGTCATTTCACAGATTGCAGCTATTTTTGCATAAATGACTGTATTTAAAAATCATGAGATGGTGGATGCAAGTACAATTACCATCCTAAGACTTGAGCATATGAAGTGATGTATGCAAATGGCATAACCAAGGAGATGTCTGAAGAGTTTAGATTTAAAGCTTTCTCTTTGGCACCACAATGCACCCCACATCCAATTAACAAATGCTTTTTAAAAAAATACCATAAAGAAAATAATAGGTATTGCATGCAAAACACAGAGCTTCCTGCTCTTATAGATCTTGCTGTCTACTCGGGTCTTTTCTGAAGCTACAGTAGTGGTTCTCAATCTGGGTTGATTTTGCACCCCTAGAGGACATTTCCAAAGCCTGAAAAAGCTTTTGGTTGTCACAACTAAAAGGGGGAGGTGCTAGTGGCATCTAGCTAGTTGAGGCTAGGCATGTTACCAAGGGCCCTGCAATTGACAGGATATCCCCCGAACACAGAATTATCCAGCCCAGAATGTCCACAGTCCTGTGGTTGAAATACCCTGATGAAGATGAAGTATTTTTTTCAGTTCACATACAAAGATAGAAATTTAAGTTTATTTAAAATAAGGAGCCTCTAAAATACACTTGGTACTTCTGTCAATAAAAGCTATCTTGTGAGTTAGAACAAGAAGTTGAAGAGCTATCTCCAAAAGAAAATCATTCAAATGAATTCAGAAAATGTATGGGAAGATTTTCCCAGCTCCACATAATGTTGACAAACAGTGACACCCAGCATGTGAATGCTTTTTCATGTTACTGGCCCTCCAAATTTCCCTGTAATTCAATGAAAGAAAATGAGAGCCACATGCTCTGATAAGTAAAGACCTGCTCCTTCTGAAGTTAGTATAGCACCATTATATATAATGGTAACTGACTTTTCGATTTAAATGGTAACTGACTTTTCCATTTAAATTCCATTTAAACCAAGGCATCTTTATAGGTCAAAATGTTGTTTTAGTAAGGGTGATTCTACAACTTTCTTTTCCAAGCAAAGAGAAAAAAGTGGAAGTGAGGTTATCATCCTGAGGCTTGCAACTTTAACCCTCAAGGCTATCTGGTTACCCAAATATAAGTGGTTTGTTTACCAGAGTTGGGCTGAAGAGCTTTCTCAGGCTGTGACAGATAAAATGTGGCAGATTCTAGCTGAATTTCCTTTTTATAACTGCAACATGCCAGTCTTTTTCTTAAAAACTTGGGATGCCAATGAATATAGATACAATAAGAAGGGAATTTATTAAGAGTAAGTAAATCAGTAGCTGGAGTAAATTTTAACATTGCATTTATACTCATAAACATGTGTGACCTTGGAAAAGTTACTTCCCCTCTTTGGCTTTCAATCTCATCCTATGTAAAATGAGAAGAGTGAATCAGATGATTTATG
This sequence comes from Uropsilus gracilis, assembly GCA_004024945.1. Taxonomy (NCBI): domain Eukaryota; kingdom Metazoa; phylum Chordata; class Mammalia; order Eulipotyphla; family Talpidae; genus Uropsilus; species Uropsilus gracilis. Next base: position 21,341 of record PVHY01007456.1, read on the forward strand.
AGATTCTATGAATCACACACTGACAGAATAAATTATGCTTATTGTGATTAAGAAATATCAGGATTATCTCTTCCCCCTCTCTTTCTCATCTGTTTGATTTTAAAGACACATTTTAAAATTAAATTCATAAGTTGTCATTGTCTTCAAAAAAGGAAATTGACAGCATAAGGTACAAAGAGCTCTTATTTTGGAGTCAAGTGCTAAAAATACAAATTAATACAAATATATATGTATATATGTGTGTGAATATTATGTATGTTTCTAGGTGTGTATATATGTATGTGTGTGTTTATGCATATATTTCCAGGTAGAAGTTCATAGGCCAAAATCAGAGGTTGTGCCCCTCTTTATTTTCTTCTGCTCATCTTCAAGGTTGCTCTTTATTACAAGTGCGATATTTTGAAATTGTATTAAGGGTAGTTTGTATTCCCAATGACTAGAAAATCATTTGTACCCCTTTTGAGTGCGTCCATATTTACCTGTTGAACAGGGGTAGAATCTGCCAATTAAGCAGACTCAGGTCCTGTGTGGAATCTACTTTCTCATGTGTGTTTGTATTTTGTGCTTATGATGGATTGTTGTGGTTATGAGGGTCTGTGTCCATTTGGCCTTGACCTCAAATCACAGCCAGCCACTTCTGTTCATAGACTTTTAATCTACAAGGTCTTTGTAGAGATACTCAGTGTTCCAACTCACCCAAAGTTTTAGAGGAAATGCAAAATAACAGTGACCAAATTCAAGACCAGAGATGTAGTCACTGTTTCTCTGCTACTGATGATTTCAGGACCCTCCTTAGGAGTTGGGGCAATGTCTTTGCTGGTGATGACCTGCCCAGACCCTGACACTGTCCCAGCAACTTGAGACAATGAGGTAATCTTTGGAAGATCCTTGACATTCAGCGCCTGGATTTGTTGTCCCCCATTCTGCTCCCCCCCCCACTTCCCCTGCTTCTAGAGCTTGGTTCTTACAACCTCATGTGGTCTAGGGAATTTCTGGGAAAAGTTGCAGCGGAACAAAGCTTATTGTTTGTCCATCAGTGCTTCTGTCATTCTCTAGACTAAATCAATACAGAGGCAATTCCCTTTTCAGGAATTAACAAGGAAAATAGAACTTTCTTTACTCAGGGAAGAATAAAATAGGCAATTTATCATCCAGCAAGAAGGCCCAGGTTAGTGAGTGCCAGTTATTTCATGGCCCTTAAAGAGCAGTTCAAGCAAACTCTGTGCCCCCAAAGTAACCCTGAAACCAGGTGGTTCCAACTCTTCAGGCTTCTTTTCCAAAAGTTTGTACAACAGCTTCCTGGAGCTGCCTGAATGGAGTTGAGACAGTTGGAATTTGGCCTGGATTTGTAAATCTTTAACTAACAGGGGCCTAATTCAATGCTTCTTTACAAAATCAGAAAGATAATGAATGTTACTTTAAATCACCTTGAGGTTTGCAACCTTTGGATAACTTCCTCTATCTGTAGAAGGCCTTCATTTTTCTCATCCTCTATGGCACCTCTGTAGGTAAGATGCAGAGTGCCATGACTTCAAAAAAAATGTCTTATTGTTTGAGTCTCTCATGGTTGTCTGTCAACAGACTGATTTTCTCTGGCTACACTTTTGGAAACTGGCAGCCTTAGGGAGGATTTTGTGACCAGTATTATGATTTTGTTGTGAGCTTGCCAGTCCTCTTCTGATTCCGGTGGAGTCAGTCCTGTTGGGTCTTGATACTTATTCTCTTTTTGTTTACTCCACAGGGGATTTCATCACAGTGCCTCAGGGAATGGACTGCATACAATTTTCTGTATATACAGTGAAACTCAATCTCAAAGACTTCCAAGTATTGGGCAATCCCTCTTCAAACTTCTTCCAGAATGATAATTTTATTCGATTTTTTACCTGCTTTCAGCGGCAGGTTTTGCCATACTTGCATAGAAAAAAGGTCTGTGTTGGATTTTTCTAGCTCTCAATTGAAAATGAGAATGTGGTTTGAGAGCTAGCGTGTGACATTCTGGGAGATTTCTTTCTTTATTGCAGACATACTTTGGGTTGTTTTTAATCTTGCAGAATCTAGTGTTGTGACCAATTGCAGGAGAAATCTTTGAAATGCAATGATTGGACTCAAACATTTCAGATTTGGTGGAGTGAGTACTAAAGGCAGACTCTTGAATTAGACCCATTCTATCCATGTCTTCACAAGACCTGGTATCTTTTCCATTTGAGCTTTTCCAATATGATAAAGGACAATTTTTCCCATCAGCAGCTGTGAGCACCTACAGATGGGGATTTTCCTACTATTCGGGGAGGTCTTTTATCATTCATGAACATCAAGTGTACTCTGGGAAGTCCCAGTTAGGATTTCTGGGCCTGGAAAATCAAGTCTGAGTTCATTCCAAACCCCAAGGGATCGTGGAGTAAGGTCTCTGCAACTCATTTGAAATTCTTTCCAAGACCATCCAGAAAGAATGCCCTCAGGTGAGTCCAGCAAAGTTTCCTGAGCCTGCTGTGGTCCTTAAGATTGATATCATTGAGTTGGCTCACAGTCCTGTTTTTCTTTTTCTATTCTTATTTCTTTAGAGAGATTCACGTTTTTTTATTTGGTTTTAGACATAACGATAAGCTCAGGCAACCTTGCCATTTTAGTTCCCAAATACAGTACACAAGAGTGAATTCACAGGGTGATAATTCCTAAAATACTGTCAATGATTCAAGCACCATTTTTCCTCTGCTCTCGTTCTGTGGTAGTTCCTGATTTCACACAGGGTAAAAGCTTTCATCCTCAAAGGGGCTTCATCACTCAGTGCTCCTGATCCCACTCTCCCCTCTGACTTCATCTTCATGACTCTCTCCCCTTGCTGATTCCTTGCTGGTACTAGAACATGCTGGTCAGGTGCCTGCCTTTGTGCTTTAGCAGTTCCCTTTGCTTGCAGCTATCCACAAGGTCTTACCTGATCTCCTCCAAGGCTTTCCTTTGCTAAGAAGGCCCTCCCTCCCCATTCTATTTAATATGCAACCCATCTGCCTAACGCTCCCCAAAGAGCGTGACTTATTCTTATTTATAAATATATATATATTTTTCCAAAGCACTTAAAAAAAATCTTATTGCTTCTATGTTATAGTTGCTCCTACTAGAAAAGAAGCTCCATAAGGGCTGTGATTTTTGTTAGCTTTGTTTGGATAAATACCACATGTTAAAATCACACCCCAGGACTGAATACTTAAGAAGTGTCGGTGTCTAGACATGTTGTACCCAACACTGGAACTAGATAGGGTCTTACAATTTGGACTACACATTTCTCTGTTCAAAATCCCTCAGCTGTTCTCCATCTTACCATTAAAAGCCAGAACCCTTAACTTGAAGTACTGGTGCTTTGCACTTTCTCAGCCAATTTAACTGAAATCAGCTTTCCCAGAGTTTTCTTTTCTAAGTGTTTCTGGGTCATATTTGGGAGGCAGAAATGCAATGGAACATTATCCTTTGTAGGTCTTTGCAATCAAGTACGGTGAAGGACAAACACAGATGGTTCCAGGTCTTTCTCACTTTTTTCTTCTTCATGTGTGCTTTTGTCTGTGGATGCTCTTTTCTGTGTTCAAACACCAATAGTGGTTACACACCGGATACAGCTTCATGGAGACTCCTCTGCTGGCTCCTACCAGGCAATGTGAGCCTGCAGTCCCACAGGCAAAAATAGCTAGATCTAGTCTCAATAAATAAATAAATAAATAAATATAAAGCCCCATCTAGCAGCTGGATGTTCATGGTCCCTGGGTCCCACTTGAAAGCACTGGCTTATTCACCTACAGCAGAGTTGTTTCCTGACTGTTATCTGACACTCCATACTCACTTTCAGACTGTTACTTCCCCAGCAACTCCCACATTTGTGTAAAGTTTAATTCTTATAACAAAATCCTCATTCCCAATTACTCACAGTACTTCTGCTTTTCTGATTAAACCTTGACTAATGAAATATAAAAGGCACTTGTTTCTTTGAAATCATATCTCACCATATTCCCATTGGTTTACTTCATTCCTCTCTGTTTCCTGCACATGTCAAGTATACTCCCACCCAAGTTGGCACCACACCTCTGTTTAGAATGTTCTTTCTGCAGGGAGTCCTAGGACTTCCTTTCTTCCTTCAGATCACTGTCTACAATTCCTCTTAGAGAGGCCATATCTCATAGAAAATTGTAACTCTTTCTTGTAGATGCCTATATTTAGCTTTCTCAAGTCCCCCCCCCCCTTTGTGTAATGTCCTTTTCTAACACTAGCAGCTCTTGACATGCTATTTATTTACTTACTATACGCCTTCCCACCAGGAGTTTTCAACTTAGGGTCAACTTGGAAATCCAGGATGTCCTCAGATGGGCAAAATAATCATATAGCTATTTTCACTGTCCACTAAATGAAATTTAATACTAAATTCTTTAATTTATGAGTAGTTACCAGATTACATGACTTAGCAATGCCTGTGACTATTAACAAAAATCATGGATGTGTTTCCTATCACATTACATTTGGTGACTATCTTGAAATACCATTTCTGCTCATGACTGAAATTGCTTAATCATTAGACTTGTGGTTTTACGGCATGTGATTGAAACCTTTCTGTCTAGAGAGGCTCACAAGTCAAATGGGCAATTACAGAGCAACTCTATGGCTGGTTTTCAGTCACTAAATAGTGAACCCAGTTTCTTAAGCTGGTGATTCAAACAGCTCAGTGTATTTTAGTATTTCTACTTAGAGTGTTCACCAATACATACAATAAATGAGTTGTCTTACTATTTTTTGTTTTGTTTTTAACATTTTATGAGGCTAGATAATCCAACTGAGATTCTCAATTCTCTATATGGCTGCCCAGGCTTGTCAAATTTGTTGGTACTTTTGTAACAAGGATAAACAAGCTGCTAGGAATAATGAACAGATAAGTTTCAATATATTTGAAAATTGAGATCATTACTGAAGTGTGATAAAGTAACTTACTGCTCATAAGTTGTGCAGTATTATAGGCCAAGTGTTAGAGTTATTATAGTGTTGCAAGCTATTGAATTTCAATATAATTGCTTCATTTTGAATTCTATTTTACATATTTGATATCATTATTTTGGAAACCAATCCATACTTCACAAGATGACTCGGGCCCCTGGCACAAGAGGTTAAAATCACACACTACAACATGAGCTTTAAAAGATACAGTGTTTTTCTCTTGTTCATTTCTTTTATTCAGAAATCTACCATGTGGCAGGATTTAACAAATTTCACTAACAACCTAAGGGCAGAGAGGACTATGATATTTATATCCTCTCCTCACCTTGGTATCCACTCCCTTACTTTTCCCGAGGACCCTTCCCTTTATTCACTATAGGTGGCATATTCATAACAGGAATTGTATCCCTTGGAAATGATAGGAAGCAATATTTCTGAAGATCCTGTTGACAAGTAAAGGCTGTTCAGGATACACTGTCAACCCTTTAACAAAGCCCTGTAAGGAGATAATAGCATTAAGAAAAAAAAAATTCCTAGCAACTAGAGAAAAAAATATCCGAGCAGCAAGTATGAATTATCCCAGTAATAATTCATGCTTTGGGGATTTCCATCTTGCTTTCTTTCCCCATGAAAACATTTGATAACATCAAATCAAACTACCTTCTCTAACATATCTCAAGAATTTTGACATGAAGGATTATGCCTTAGTGCATATTTCTGGCACCTGTGGAAGTCTCTCTAGGTCCCATTGCTCTACTTGGGGACACTTCCCATGTTAGGAGATGAAGCCACAGGGAAATGCCATTTTGAGCACTGTGGTTCATTTCAATGAGTGTGACCAAAACACAGAAATCAATGAAAATGGCTACAGCAGGACGCAAGTAGTAACCCACCACCACTCCATTTGTGTGCAAACTTTCTAATATATTTCTTTTTCTGTTCCTTCATTCCATCTTCCCAAGCTCCAGGAAAGATGGACTGGAATTTTTCAAATATATCAAAAGGATTCTATCCTTGTACACCCCATTTTATTTCCCTGGGAAAAATTGTTGGGAAAGGAACTTTTTAAAATAAAAATACATTAAAACCGATTAATAGCCAATTAGTAGAGTTCTGATAACTGATTTATATATATTATATAATATCTGCTATATATAATATTATATATAATAGCTATTATAATATCTATAATAGACATTATATATATTTTATCTATATATCTAATATATATCTATATATAATATATCTATTATATATACTATTATATTACATATTACTTAATATGTAATATAATATAATCAGTTATCAGAACTCTACTAATTTGAATTAAACAGCTTTAATGTAATTTTATATTACATTATTTTAGATATACGTATATGTATGTGTATGTATATACACATTACATTGTTGTAATACCCAGGGTTTTCCCACCACCATATCACCCATGAACCATCCTCTTCATCTTTTGTGTTCATTCCTTCCCTGATCTTTCTCTTCCTCCCTCCCCCTCCCTAGTTGTTTGCTTTAATTCTTTTGTCATCTTGTTAGTTTTGACTTTTTCTTGACCTTTTGTTTGTTTTCCCCATATCTCATCTATAAGTGAGATATTGTTTGTTTTCCCCATATCTCATCTATAAGTGAGATAATCTGGTTTTTGTTTTTTTCTTTCTGGCTTATTTCCACTAGGATGATTTCTTTCAGGTCTATCCATGCTATAACAAATGCATCAAATTTGTCTTTTTGTTACCTGAATAATATTACACTGTGTAAATATACTGTAACTTTTTCATCCATTCATCAGTTTTGGGATATTTGGGTTGTTTCCATATTCTGGCTATTGTAAATAGAGCTCTAGCAATGGCACATACAAGTACAGGTGTCCTTTTGATTAGTGTTTTTGTATCCTTTGGGTAGATTCCCAGAAGTGGAATTGCTAGATGGAATGGCAGTTCCATTTTCAGTAGTTCAAGAGTCCTCCATTCAGCTTTCTATAGTGGCTAGACCAGCTTACCTTCCCACAACAGTTAAGAGAGTTTCTTTTTCTCCACATCCTTGACAACACTGGTTGTTGCCTTTTTTTGATATGGGTCATTCTTATTGGTATAAGGTGGTATCTCTTTGTGGTTTTTGAATTGCATTTCCCTGATTATAAGTGATGTTGAACATTTTTTCATATGCCTGTTGGCTTTTGTATTTCTTTTTTGGAGAAGTATCTTTTAAGCAATTCTCCCCATTTTCATTAAGTGGGTTTTTGCTTTGTTTTTGTTAAGTTGTGTGAGTTCTTTGTGGATCTTAGATGTTAGACCTAATCAGTTGAGTGGGGTGCAAACATTTTTTTCCCCATTCACTTGGGTGCCTTTTTTGGTTTGGTTCATGCCTCTTTTGCTGTACAGAAGTTTTAGTTTGATGTAGTACCAGTTGTTTATGCTGTCCTTCATTTTCTTTGCATGTATAGATGTGTCCTGAAAGATATTTTTATGGTATAGGTCATGGAGTGTTTTGTCTATGTTTTTTCCTATGTATTTTATAGTTTCAGGTCTTATATCCAGATATGTTATCCAGTTTGAGTTGGTTTTTGTGTCTGGTGTAAGGGAGTAGTCTAGATTCATACTTTTGCATGAAGCAGTTCAGTTTTCCCAGCACTGTTTATTGAAGGGGCTATCCTTGTTCCAGTGTATGTCAATTGCCCCATTGTCATAGACGAGTTGGCCATGCATATATGACTTTATTATGAGTATTCATTTCTGTTCTGTACGTCTGTGTGTCTGTTTTTGTTTCATTACCAATGTTGTTTTAATTATTATTTTTGTTATATTTCTTTAAAGAATGTCATTGAAA
>PVHY01007456.1:29246-58995 GCA_004024945.1 Uropsilus gracilis
TTTTTTTTTTTTTTTTTTTTTTTTTTTTTTTTTTTTTTTTTTTTTTTTTTTTTTTTTTTTTTTTTTTTTTTTTTTTTTTTTTTTTTTTTTTTTTTTTTTTTTTTTTTTTTTTTTTTTTTTTTTTTTTTTTTTTTTTTTTTTTTTTTTTTTTTTTTTTTTTTTTTTTTTTTTTTTTTTTTTTTTTTTTTTTTTTGCATCTAGGGAGACACTGATTTCTGTGTGTGGATTTTATAACAGGCTACTTAATAAAGTGGTTTATTTTTTCAATTAGCTTTTCTGTGGATTTTTTTGGGGGTTTCTACATAAAGTATAATATCCTCTACATATCATGATTATTTCATTTATTCTTTCCCCTCTTGTATTCCTTTTATGTCTTTTTCTTGTTCTAACCCTAGTCGGAACTTCTAGTACTATGTTGAAAAGTAGTGGTGAGAGCAGGCATCCTTGCCTGGTTCCAGATCTCAATGGAAATGATTTGCATTTTTCCCCATTAAAAATGATGTTTCCTGTGTGTTTGTCATATATGGCTTTTATTATGTTGAGATATGTTCCTTTTATCCCTATTTTTTCAAGGAGCATTCATCATAAATAGATACTGAACTTCATTGAACACTTTTTTCTGTGTCTATTGGTATGAGTATATGGTTTTTGGTTTTCTCCTTATTGATGTGATGGATTATGTTGATTGATTTTTGGGTGTTGAACCATCCCTATGCCCTGGGATAAATCCTACTTGATCATAATGTATAACCCTTTTTATGTTTTGTTGCATTCGGTTTGCCAAGATTTTATTTAGAATTTTTGTGTCTGTATTCATTAGGAAGATTGGTCTTTAGGTTTGTGTGTGTGTGTGTGTGTGTGTGTGTGTGTGTGTGTTATCTTTGTTTGGTTTTGGTATTAGTGTTATGTTTGCTTCATAGAATGTATTCAACAGTTTTCCTTCTTTCTCAATTTTTTGGGACAGTTTTAGTAATACAGGTATTATTTCATCTTTGTATGTTTGGTAGAATTCATTTGTGAAACAATCTGGTCCTTGCTCTTGTTTTTAGGGAGGTTTTTGATGACTGCTTCAATTTCACTGCTTGTAATTGGCTTGTTTAATTTCTCTATTTCTTTGCTTAACTTTGAGTGGCTGTATAGTTCTAAGAATTTATCAACTCATCCAGGTTGTTGTATTTGTTTGCATATAAATTCTCATAATTATCTTTTGAATTCTAAGTATCCTTTGAATTTCTGCTGTGTCCTAATTTCTCCTCTTCATTTATGATCCTGTTTATTTGCATTTTCTGCCTTCTTTTCTTTTTAAGCCCTATTATTGGTTTATCAATTTTATTTATTTTTTCAAAGAATCAGTTTTTGGTTTTGTTGATCTTCAAGATTATCTTTTTTGTTTCTATTTCACTTATTTCTGCTTTTGTTTTTAGTACTTCCTGTATTCTATGGGTTTTAGATTTTTTTATTGCCTTTTTTCTAGTGCTTCAAGTTGAGAAATTAGTTTATTTCTTTGGGTTATTTCTTGCTTTTTGATATGAACCTCTATTGCTATGTAATTTCATCTTAACACTGCTGTTGCTGAGTCCCATACACTGGAATATTGAGTCATCTTTGTCATTAATCTTGATGAATTTTTTAATATATACTTTGATTTCCTTATTTACCCAGTGGTCTTTCAGTAGCATGTTGTCCAGGTTCTATGTGGTGATCAATTTCCCTTTTTTTTTTTCCATTTTGATTTCTAGTTTGACGTCTTTATGATCACAGAAAAGAGTTGGTATTATTTTAATCTTTGTGTATTTATTGATGTTTGTCTCATGATCTAATATATGGTTGATTTTGGAGAGTGATCCATGTACATTTGGGAAAAAAAGTGTATTCTTTTCCTTGTGGGTGCAGTGTCCTACAGATATCACTTAGGTCAATGCGGTCTATGTCTTCCTTTAGATCTTTTGTGTCCTTGTGTAGTTTGTCTTGTTGATCTGTCCTTTGGTGAGAGTAAAGTTTAAAGTCGTTTACCACATATGTATTTTACCAATACCTGCTTTCAGTGTTGATAGTGATTGTCTGACTAATTTTGGTAGTCCTTCATCTGATGAATATATGTCAATGATTATTATGTTTTTTCTGGTGTGAAAACCTCTTTACCATAAGTAATGTCCTTCTTTGTCCTTTGTCACTTTTTTTAGTTTGAAATTTGCTTTATCTGTTATAAGAATGGTTACCCCTACCTTCTTTTGGGGGCCATTTGCTTGTAGGGTTGTGTTCCAGCCCTTATTTTAATTCTGTCCTTATATTTAGAGTTTAGCTGTATTTCCTGGAGGCAGTAGAATGCTAGGTTTTGTTTTTTGATCCAGTCTGCTAATTTGTGTCTTTTAATTGATGAGTTTAGACTATTAACATTTAGAGTGATTATTGATATTTGATAGCCTGAAGCTGGCATTTTGGTGGTCATTTTGAAGTTCTGTTTACTTTCTTGTTTTGTTCTTTCTGTTCATTATTCTGTTGGTTTTAATCTTAAGGTTTCTTAAAAGATTTCTTGGGTGGAAGTTTAGTTAGGTTTAGCAGTGGTGAATTTCTGAGACTTTTCTATCTGAGAAGGTTCTTATTTTTCCTTCATATAGAAAGGAGAGATCTTTGCAAGTTAGAATATTCTTGGCTGGCATTTTTTTGTCTTAGAGTTTTCCAATAAATGGTTCCAGTCTCTCCTTGCCAGAAGTATCTCTTCAGAAAAATTTGGTCAGCCTAGTAAGTTTTCTTCTGTTTGTTATCTGTTTCCTTTCTCTAGTCAGTTTAATTATTCTTTCTTTATCTTGGACTCTTGGAAGTTTTAAAATTATGTGTCTTACTGTGGTTTTCCCTTCATTAAGGTAGTTTAGAGTCCTTCTGGCTTCTTGCATATCTATTTTTATTTCCCGCTTTAGGCTTGGGAAGTTCTCCATTGTTTCCTTAAATATCCTTTCAGTTCCAATGACTCTTCTCCTTCTGGGACTACGATTACTCTAATATTTCTTTCTTTAAAGTATCTGAAAGATATATGAGTTTTTCTTCTGTCTTCTTTCTATTTCTCTCTCTACTTCTTTGTTGTTCCTTTTTATTTTGGTGTCTTTGAGAGTACTGATTCATTCTTCTATTTCATCTAATCTGTTTTCATGGCTTTTCCTTGCATTTTTGAGTTTCCTGTTGCTCCTTTTTTTATCTCTAGCAGTTTAATCTCATTCTTTAGCTTATCAATTATGTTACTTTTTATGTATTCTTTTTATATTTTTGTACATCATCCCTTAACTCTTTTACTGCTTTTGTCATGCTGAGTTTTTTTTTTTGTCTGACAGATAAGGCATTTCTTCTATGACATCATTATTGGCTTCTGGAGGTTGTCTTGGTTTTGGTATTGTATTGTTTCTTGGAAGACTTATTTGAGTATTTGTATTTTGTCATGCTTTCTGTGTTTTGTTTTCAGGCTTGCTCTACAACCTGGGCCACTGTGGTTCTTGTATTGGCTGACATGGTTATTAAAAGGCTTGTAGCAGGTCCTAGATGATTCTGTGTTGTGTTTGAGCTACTTGGTTAAATTTGTGACTACCAGGAAGCTATTGCAGTGGTTGATGTTTTCTTGGAATGTGAGGAGGCAATGGATTGGTGGATTTGCTTGTGAAACTCTCTTCTTCCACCTGTGTGTTTCTTTCTCTCAGAATATGGGGCAAGTCCCCTCTTCTGAGGTTTACTAGGGATTGTTATTCTTGGCTGAGGTCCTGGAGCTTAGTTTGTGCTGGCTTCCTCTTCTTCTCACGGGATACACTCCCTCTGGTTCCTTTCCTACAGTATCCAGTCATTATTGCACATAGCTCAGGGGTCCCGGTATGTGGAAATGATGTTGGAACCTGTACTTGCTAGTTCCCCTTCACCTGGGATGCTGGGTGCCAGATCTTGTGATCTCCTTTCAGTATCCAATCATTGGGGAGCATGCCTGATTAATAGCTTTCTTAAAATCCATCAGAAAAATTATCTTTCCTTGTAGATGTTTTAAGTGGTGAGAACTAATATTTACTGACATTTTAAAATTACTTCTAGCAGAGTACATTTTGTTTGATAGATATCTAGTTTGAATGTCCCCAATTGCAGCATAAAGCGGATATTTGGGCAACTGAAGTCCAAGGGGTGATTTGTCCAATATTATACACTCTGCCCATGTAACATAACATGCTGCTCATGAACTCAAAGTATTCCATAAACTTCAGCCATTTTTTTAGCCATCTTTATATAGTTTTATTATTTGCTTAATGTTGTGCTTTAAATTGACTGGTTTAAAAGATGAATACTATTTTTAAAAATAATTTTTGAAAAGGTAAACTTTGCATTATTGCTGGCTACCAATAAGTAGTACCACTTGCCTTAGGTTGAGAGTAAATATAAAAATAAATACAGTAATACCAGGACTGTTCTAGCCCTTTTGAGTCAGTAGTGGTTGCCAGAAAATTTCTGAGGATGACTCTGCCAAATATGGACCTAGCAAGTTTTGGAGACATAGTAAAGTCTTAAGTTTTAATTTAAAATTGTGCAGAGGAGTTAAATAGGTACTTGTTCAAAGAAGACATACAGATGACCAGCAGTCATATAAAACTAAACAAAACAAAACAAACGCTTATCATCACTTATCAGAAATATGCAGATCAAAACCAAAATGAGATACCATCTCACATCAATGAGAATGGCCCACCTTAAAACACCAGAAATAATTAAATGTTCATGAGGATGTGAAGCAAAAGGATCCCTCTTACTATTGGTGAGAATGTAGATCCACCCACTATGGAAAGCAGTATGGAGATTTTTAAGACTAAAAATGGATCTGTTATACAACCCAGCAATTTTATTCCTAGAGATATACCTCTGAAATATAAAAACACTAATTTAAAAGGAAACTTCCCTTCCTATATTTGCAGTAGCACTATTACAATAGCCAAGATATGAAAGCAATCCAAGTGTCTTAAGACAGAATGTATCAAGAAAATGTGGTATAATAACACAATGGAATATTACTCAGCATTCAAAAAATTAAGCTCATGCCTTTTGCAGCAATATAGTTGGAGCAGAAGAAATTATACTAAATTCCAGGAGAAAGAGAAATAAAAGGTGATATCACACGTGCAATGTAGAAAATCCAAAAAAGGGTCAGAAAAACACAAACTTTAAAACCAACCCTTGAATGCTGAACACAGATCTGTAGCTTTCAGAGTAGAGTGAGGGGTGAGAAAGGTGAAAGAGTGTGAAACATAATGGAATATGGCAGAGGACTTAGGCAGTGATGGGTGTGCTACTACCGAGGTAGTACGATGGTAACTACTACCGAGGGGTGAAATCCTATCCTGTCAAAACATTAACAAGGATGTAAAACAACAGCTCTCAAATAACGATAAATATGTTATACAAATAAATGATTTTTTTCAAGTTAGGCTTTACAACCTTGTCCTAAAGTCATTCTTTCATATTTTAGGTTTTTGTTTGGTCCTGCTTTTGCATCTCACTCTGACACAAAAAATATGTTCTCATTTTAAGGCTGTATAACACATTACTCCAAAAAAATTGTGGCATAGACAACCATTTATTTTGCTCATGAATTTGCAATGTGAGTAGATCTTGGTAGAAATAGCTTCTATCTATTCCACTTGTATTAGATGGTGCAGCTTGAAGGCTATAGACTGGAATCACCTGGTGGCTCACTCAGTCCTGTGTTTGGTGAGTGATGCTGGTTATTGAATGGCTGTTCAATGAAACATCTATATGTGGTCTGTTGGTGAGGCTTTTGTTTCTTTACACAATGGTGTAAAGTTTGAATTCCAAGAGCAAGTGTCCTAGGAAAGAAGAGCACCAGAAGGAACCTGCTATCACTTTTTAGTACCTAATTTTGAAACTCATAGTATTATTTCTACTGAATTGTATCTGTTGAGTCAAGTCACCTCTAAGGGGAATAAAAATAGATTCTACCTCTTGATGGACAGTATCAGTTCTTAGAAAAACACACAGGATTGGAAATGTTGCTATAATCAATTCTGGAAAATATTACACTATTGCTAAGTGTAATAGAGTCTTTAAACCAGACAAGATTCTTTAAAGTTGATGTTTGAACATAGATCTGGAAAATGTAAGGAAGTGAACATGTTAATAATTGAAAAAAAGAAAGTGTGAAAATGGGGTTAAAGGCTCTAGGGCAGATGATTGGTGTCAGTTTAGTAGGCAAAGGGAAAGTGGTTATGATACATTCAGAGAAGTAATAAGGGACTTAATATCTAGGATCTTGCAGACCATTGTAAAAAACTAGCATTTCCTGTAAGTCATGGGGGAGGAATGGTTAAAACAGGGAATGCATTACTGGACTTGTGTTTTAAAAGGATCACTTATTGAGGCACAAATACCACAGCACAAATGGCGTAAACACCAGGTGTTTATGGTGCACTTGCTATCACTGTGAAGATCTGCCATGTGGAAATAGGAATGGAGCTTATCACTGCTCAGAGTACTCAATTATATCTGAGCCAAGAGATGCATGATTAAACCTCAGGCTCTTATAAATGACATTCTAAAAATTAGTTTGAAGCTGAAATTTTACTTTTCAGGCATGACTAACAATATTTAGCACTCTTTCCCATCATGCATTTTCTAATTTTGAAAGTGTTTACATGTGTGGGGTGGCCAGTGTGTCAGATAAGTACCTTCTACCTTCTAAATCTACTTTCCGCCTGTCCTCTGCCGTATGCGCCAGCCTGTTAGGCCTTTCATTTCCAGGTGGGAGTAGACATGGAAATGTTCCAGTAGATAAAAGGAGGGAGGAAAGCAAGATCAAATTTTTAATCCCCATGTTCCCATTTGAGAGTTTCTCAATTATGTCTTGGAAGGTCAAAGCTTCTTTCAGGGCAGCTGTTCTACATGACTCTCAGTTCCAATAACCTTTCCCTCCCCATTAGGCTGGGGGTGTGTGTGGCAGTCTCACTGTGTTTGTCCTGTGTGTGCACTATTCTCTATGGCTTTCTTGCTCCACAATATTCTAAGTAGACACTTTGCAAATAAACCTTCCTCAAATAATTTCACTTTATATGTACCATCTATTCTTGCTAGGACCCTGAGCCAGTATAGTCATAGTTAACCTCTTAAAATTCAAACTAGGCTACTTATGTATTTAATTTTGATCTTCTTGTTTTCCTCCCAGTCCTATGGACTACAGGACTATATAAATATATGCATATACATATATTATTTATATATGATATAAATATATATGCCTTGAGAGAGGGGGGGGGACACCAATTTCAGTTTACCAAAGAGTATAACTTTTCAGACTTGCATGTAACAAGTACCTGTCCTCCTAAGGGTTCTGACTTGGGAATTAAGATCCATGTGCAGTTGACACATACACTTTCCTTATGTCAGTAGCAAACTATTGAAATTACCTGTTACCATCTGCTTCCTCACTGGACCATTCACCCCTGGATACTCTACAAACAAATTTAAGGAGAGGGGGAAAGCAATGAGCTGTGTTTATATTGGGGAAAAGTTCTAAAAACATATACTCTAAGATGAGGATAGCTAGAAGACTAAAGCTTTTTAGTCTTTAACAACTTTTGTAATCAAACTTTATATTAGTAGATTTTTCTTAGTCCCTGAGTCTTTGTATTTTTCCCTTGGTTCGCTGATTTTCCCTCCTTTTATCTTTCTCTTTCCAGAGAGAATCAGATCACCAAGATTTCAGGCACATTTCTAGTTTTTGAAAGAAATTTATTGTCCAGTATCTTTTGATGAAGCAAGTTCATTTGATAAAACCCAGTACTGGTCTGAGTAATTCCTTAGCAACAATTGTTGAAGGACTAGCTACATTTTTCCTAAAGGAGCCCAATTGAGCAGCTGCTTTAAAACATTTGGTTTGCAGACACTTTTGCTTCCCCTTACTCTCCCTGTAAGGCCTGTGAAAATTGAGAAAAATGCAAAAACTTAAATAGCACTAACAAGCCATATGGGAATAATTCTGATGGAGTTGAAACAAGAGAAACCTGTACAAGATTGCCTTCATGCAAACTCAAGCTTGGTGAATCACCAGGATAAAGGTGGGAATACTGAGTGTGTATCCTAGGCCTGCTGAATAGTGAAGAGCAATGTTCCAGTTATTCTTGTTCAAAACTCAGTAGTTCCAAATCATGCTAATCATTCCTCATCTCTCATACTCTTTGTGGCACTGTTGATACACTTTGTGTTCTGTCAGATCTGGAGCCTCAAGAAGATGGGGTGGGGACTGTGCGAACTTGGAGGACCCTGCACTCCTGTGTTTGGTGGCTAGCTCCAGACTGTGGCCTCACTTACATCACCAAGAACACTGTGCAAGGCTGGTTCATGGAGGATGGGCTCTCTTACTATATGGGGGCTAAATTCTAAGAAGAAACGTCCCAGAAAAACAAGAGGAAAAATATGCATTGCTTTTTAAACTGACATTGAAAAATCACACAATGTTCTGTCTGGCACGTTGTTGGTACAAAAGTTATAAAGAGTTTCAAAGAGAGAGAACACAGATCCCCATTGCTTAAGGGAGGAACTTCATCAAGTCCCCTAAGAAACCATATGGGATCAGATATATTTTGGTGTTACCATCTTTGGAAAATAGAACTTGCCAAGACAGGGGTTCCCAAATCAGAAGGCCTGGGTTAGAATTCTTGCTATATGACCTTGGGCCAGTTTTCTCCTAGGGTTGATGTGACAATTCAATGGGTTATATGTTAATTAATTAGAATAGGACTTGGTGAATGTTTGGTATTAAAATACATTAGGTCTTAATATAGCAGGATGGGTGCCCTGTCCTTAGCATCCACTCCCCCTATTTCCATTCTCCAGTAGAAAGGGAAGGTTTTTTTTTACAGTTTAAGTTACACTATGAGAGACAGCTGATATTAATAAGGGAGAGAGTTGTTAGTTTGATACATGTTCTCTTCTTAAAGAATGTGAAGCCCCAGTCTGATATGGGTTTATGGGGGGGGGGGTTATAGGAAATTACTGGTTGCAGGGAAAATGCAATGTGTTACAGGTAAGGGCATGTAGGTTGTATGGCCTGGGGTTAGAATCTGGGCTGAACTGGTTACTAGGTATATCATAATATCAGCAAGTGAGATAAGAGGTAAACTCAGAGCCTATAAGGAAAGAGCACAGAGGAAGAGTGAGAAAACAGAAAGAAAGAAGACTGTCCATATTTCTGAAATTGATTTTGTATGTCCCCAAGGAAACTGTGCCCATACCTAATAAATAAGGTTGGGTTTTTATTATGACCCCAGCAGTTATATTTGCATGCTTTCTAGACAGACATAGGGATGTTGTCCATCTGTCTCTCCATCCAGAGGAAAAGGCACCAAAATATTAAAGTTGGTTTTACTGGCTGGAGAGATTAAAAGTGGTCTTTTTAATTTTTTCCATATCTTCTATCATTTATTTGAATTTTTAAATTTATTTTAACTATAATTGGAATTTATTTGAATTTTATAAATCAAATAAATATCCTGATATATAGCAACTATGAACCCACATTAATATTGCATTTAAGTGTTAATTACCAACACACTTTATCAACATTTAAATGAAAGAGAAGGACCAACTCAACCTCTGGAGTTTTTCTGCATCAAAAGAGAGGGGTTTGTAGTTTCTCTTGAACCTAAATTTGTAGAATTAACAAGATTCAGTGACATATAGAATGGTAAAGATGTTAACTTTATCGTTTAAATTGAGGAGACCCTAGGGAATGAGCCCTCCATGTCTAGTGGTTGACATTTGCTGAAGCATCCAACAAGTTTTTCAGATATTCAGCTCCCTGTGACTTGAATGCAAGCTTCTGTGATTTCAATGGAAACCACTGTTGCCCATTAAAAAAACAAAACAAAACAAAACCCAAAGGAAGGAAGGGAGTGTGTTGTGTGAGACTGCAGAGCACAGCAGGCTTCCCCCCACCCTCACCCCCCACCCCATGGCTAACAGCAACCCATGTTCTTTAGGGAAACAGAAGTACAATAAGAAAACACCTGTGAATTCCTTGCAGACCATCCCCCTATGGCTACATTCCACCCTTTCCTCTTTTCTAAAAGATTCCATTTGCTTCATCTCTGACCCCAGGGCATGGACAAATGGATGGAGGCCTGGTCTGGCTTCTCAGCTCTTGGCTGTGTTCCCTGCACCAATTAATCACTGGACCTTGGCCTGACAGGCCCATCTTTCTGTTGCTATTCTTTCTCTGGCCAATCCTGTGATGGCTCTAAAGCTTTCTCCAGATGTAGGAATTTTTTAATGTTTTTTTCTTCCCCACCGCTCAAACTCCTGTGCTGGCTACCACACAGAGAGGGGCCTCAATTGCCTCCCTCATTGCTGATGTGATCGATGAGCAACCCTGAGCATTGGCTCGAAGTGTAGATTCTAGACCACTAGTTCTGCCATCTTGGCTGTGTCGCTTCATTTCCTGACATTGACCAAGGGGAGAAAGGGTAACTGTTAATTGCCTTGCCATCTTCATGGAGTCACTGTGATATCTGGATCTGGAATTCTTAATCTTGTCCATCCCTTCCTCTTTCCCTCTCTCCTTTTTCCCCTCCTTTCTTCCTTCTTTCTGCTAAAGACCTCCTGACAGTCCAAGTAAAGGGCTCCCTTCTCAGGACTGTGTTCTTAAATGCAGAAGAACCCATAGGCTTGCAAACAAAGCCAATTACATTGAAATGTAATTATCTAATTAGTAAAATCAATTGATAGAGAAAAATTTGTTATTAATATAGTATTAAATAACAAGAGCTAGCAGTGGCTCTGTGATTTCAAGCTAATGATAAACCTAAATGACAAGATCACACATTAGTAACAGTAGTGATGGGTTATGAAATTATCTGTGACTTCATTTGTTGATGGAGTTTTGGGTAATTTTGGTGCTGTAATTTGTTGTTTGCATTCATAACTGAAGAAAGCACTAAATTTTAGTCAGAATTCAATGGACAATTTTGGCACCTTCTGGATGATTCCACTCTCATTCATGCCTGACAATCTCTCAATTGATGGAAGCCATTTCTTTTATCCTTATTTTGGGAAGCAGAGCTATTATCTGGAGAGTGCAGAGGTTTGGCAGATGATCTGGAAAATTTTCAGAGTACCACCTGAGCCCACATCAAACAAATCGGAGTCCATGCTCCAAGGGAATAACCCACAATCATCTTCTCAAACAAGTAGGACGGATGGAAAAGAAACATCTCTGCTCAAGGTAGAACCACAGTTGTATTATTAGCTTGACATTGCAAGGAGCCTTCCAACATTTAAAGTGCAAAACCCTACATATAGGAAAACAAACCACCAACAGCCGGTGTCTATCATCCCAATGGAATTGCAATGATATTTTGGAGAACCAGGAGAGTAATGCCCCAAACCTGAGGAAGGCCAGATGACGAGAGCTGGGCAGGAAGGCAAAGGAAACAGAGGGTGGAAGGGAGGTAGAGTTTCCCACCAGAGGCTTCTGTTCCTTTGGGTGGTCCTTTCTCAGACACAAACCCAGCTTGGAGGCTGACACACCAGGCATTCTGGGCTTCTTGATATTTTCCTTGTCTCAGAGGCAGGACATGGGAGGTGGGAGGAAAATATATCGAGGATTGTATAATTCTCATGGAGGGAATCTTCCTGTACTCAAGAGCTGGATGAGAGAGAAAGGAGATTTTCTTTGGAGAGAGCACTAGAGACACAAACAGCAGGCATAAATGATCCTCATTAGAAGGACACAATGATTTAAGAAGATAATGCTGGTAATGTCAGGGAAAATCTAGTACAGTTGGCTTATGGACCAAATCCTACTGATGTCTGATTTGTAAGTCAAGTTTTACTTAAATGTACATCTATTTATTTCTGTGACTTCTAAGTCTGTTTTCTAGCTATAAAGGCAACTGTGACAGAGACTTTATAATGCACAGGTCAATTTATTTTCTCTCTGATCCTTTTCAGAAAAAGATATCCAAGTTCTGGCTTAAATAATGGAGACATGATGATGAATTTAAAGAGTTAGAGGAAGACCAATAAACTTCTGATCTGAAGACCAGAAAAGAAATTGCTCGTTATCTGAAATACAATAACCTGTACTAACTACTTTACATTCTTACTCTCTTCTTCACTCTCTGAAGAAGGTAATGTTATTACTATGCCCTTTGTATAGAAGAGAAAATTGAGAACGGAAGATGTTGAGTTACTTTCCCTGGTCATCCAGTTCCTAAGTATTGGGGGGGAAATTGGAAGCCAGAGACAATTCCAGAGCTTACCGCTTTGCTCATGCTGCCCACTGCTTCCTTGACACCCTTCATCAATGATTCATGCTGGAGAAGAAACAATAACACTGGAACTCTAAGCCTTAAGGTCTGCAGTGGGCCTCTGGAACTGTGCTTAAAATATCCTGTGACATGAGATAACTTCCCTGCCTTGCCATTATTGCTTCCTTGACCCTATTACTGAATTTTACAAAATGAATCAAACATTATTAGCGAAATTGTTTGCTATTTATTTTGAAGCTATTAGGGAATGAAATAAGGTTGATGCACCAACAATTTAAACCCCCACCTGGTATAATAAATATATTTTCAGTGTTTTTGTGTGGTCATGCCTCTAAAAATCTCAGTTGACTTCACAAGTAGTTGCTATTTATACTACAGTACTCCCAGGGACTGGAATAGAGTGTGACTTGGAGATTCAAGGCATCCTTTAAGTTGTATCATTTTTCCCTTGGGTTTTTGTTTTGTTTTGTTTTTTGAGAGTAGGTCTCACTATTTTTGCCTGTGGAAATGGAGACTCATGTTGCCCGGGGTACCACAGACTTAAGCAATCCCCAGCCTCAGTCTCCCAGGTAACTGGGATTACAGATGTGAGCCACATGCCATGCACAGCTATTTTTTGAGGGGGGGGGGGACTGGGTCTCGCTAGGGACTCTGTGATCTCTGGCCCCAGCCGCAGCTTCCTAGGTTGCCGATTACAGGTATGTGCCATCATCCCCAGCCCCCCTTGGTTTTTTATGGCAAAAATGAACACTTCAACACTATTCACCAAACAGACAAAAAATACACTACATACTGATTTCTCTCTTTGTCTAATTTGGCATTTACCTAAATTAGTATTTCAGGCATAGTCTATCTTCAAAAGACTTTATGCTACTGGGCATAGTTAAAAGAAAAAAAACCTCAAGGGAAAAGTAAAAGCAAAATGCTACTTAATTCACAGCCTCTTTCTAAGGATGGATAAGCTCAGATACACAAGACATTTAGCTCAGTGATGTGTACAGAGATGATGGCTCCTTGCTCAACTTCTCTGTAATAAGAACTTCTATCTACCAATAATGCCACATCAGAATGACCACCAAAGAGTCCAGCTTGTTGCCAGCCCTGTATGAGTAGTTGTACCAGTGGTCTCCCAAGGCTGAAGGTGCAGAGTGAAACTTGTGATTCAGATTCCTTTTTAATTTCAGTCTTAAATTAGTCTTGGTATGTGCATTAGGGTGTATTTATTATATCATTCAGTAATGCATGAACATAAATAAGCAGATGTTCAACAATTTTTTAATGAAGGGGTATGCAGACAAAACTTACCATCTTATATTCTTATCTTCACAGACAAGCAACATTAAGGTCTGTTAACTGAAATCTGTATGCCTATAAACTAAGCAGCCTGGGGTAGGGGTGGTGGTGCCACTGTGAAATGGAGAGGACCTAAAAGGGCCACCACCCTACTTTCCAGTAAGGTATCACCACGTGAAAATGAGGACCTACTTAGGTCAAATCTTTAGATTTTTTTCAGAAGAAGCTGAGAACATTAATTTTCATGTGAAACCTTATGATATATGGGTGAAATCTCATGATATTTAAATAAAGGAAACTTTTAAAAGCAATACTTTGTTAGCCACATCTGTTGGCCAAATTCAACTTATGGATCACCAGTTTGCTACCTCTAGCCTGAATGTTGGATCCCAAGATTACCACAATTAAAAAAATGTACAAAATGCAAGAGAAAAGGGTTCTTCATAGACATATATATGTCTATGAAATTATATATATATATATATATAAAACCTGTTAACGCTGTTTAAACCACTGCTCCCTCAAAATCATCAGCCTGTGTATGCTCTTTACTTCCTCAGTACTTTACTTCCTTACTACTTCCTGCAGAAGAACATTACTAAGCATACTCACTAGGAAACACTGCCTGAGCTTCTTTAATCCTGTCATTAATCACATGGCAGATATTACTGATGTTATACCCATTTAACACATGTAGACAATTAAGGATCTGATAAGTTAAGAAAATTGCTCAAAGTCATGTAACTAGTGAAGACAGTCGACTTTAAAGCTGCAGCCAACTTTTATTACTTTTCATAAATAAAGCTCTGTGCCCCTCCTCCAAGAGTCTAAAGATTTTGTTCCTATCACTAAGACAATCTCAGGATTCAGGATCTATTCCTTGGTGGGACTGTGAAAGAAGAGATCTAAACTCCTGTAGAAATGTATGGAATGACACTGGTTCCAAAAGCCACACCGCTCAAAGGTCACCTTTTATAGCTCTGTGTTTTGATTAACATCACCTCCCCCCTGGGAGGCTTCCTGGATCTTCTCCTCTAAGACCTGCTCTGTTCTGAGTGTTCTCAATTGACTTCTTTTGGCCTTTCCCTCCTCTTGGTCCCCTGAACTCCATCACCTTCCTCCCCACCCAACACCAGCACCCCGAGTCAGCTGGCCTGCGCCAGCTCCTTCTGCAGATCCAAGTGGGAGCCAAAGGGCGGGGTAGGTTAGGGTGGAGGGAAATGTCTGGAGTGACCTGGGGTGGCCAGGGTGGGGCAAGAAGGCCCAAATTGCAGCCTGGCCCCTCACACCATTTGGACACCAGATGCAGAAAGAAGGCTGCCATTTGGACAGCCTTGAGCCAAACCCCATTCCCAGGAGTGAGGCATTCCTGCTGTGTCTTAAAGATCCCCACAGAGGAGCCTTCATCTCAGAAGAGGATCTCTCTCCTCCCTTGGCAGTCACTCCCAGGTTTTATTAACTAAGCTTAAGGGGAAAAAGTTCATCCTCACTACACAGTAACTCTTCCTGCTGTGCTTTTTACTGTCTTTCTAGAGGCCCAGAGGGTCATGACTTGCGGCTCTTCATATATTCACCTTTGATAAAAAGAGAGCAAGAGACTGGAGTAACTAGGAGAATCAGAGAGAGCTGAGTTTGAGTCTCACAGCATTATTAGCGATGAGCCCTTGTGCAAATTACTTAACATCTCTGTAAGTAATTTGCATGCCTTCATAAGCAAAATGGAGTAAAAATGAATGCATCCATCTATACAAAAACTTCCAGGTGAATACTAATAACAATAGCATTCACAATAGCCCTAATGAAGAAACAATCCATACGTCCATCAAATGAAGAATGAATAAGCAAAATATGGTACATCCATACAATGGAATATTATTTGGATATGAAAGGGAAGAAAGTACTGATATTTCTTGAACATAGATAAGCCTTGAAAAGATGATGCTCAGTGAAAGTGGCCAGTAACAAAAAAAATCATATAGGGTATGATTTTATCTATGATAAATATCCAAGGGAGGTAAATCTATGGGGACAGAAAATAGATTAGTGGTTGCCTAGGCTGGTAAAAAGTGGAATGGGGAGTTACTGCTAATGTGCATGGGGTTTCCTTTTGTGGTGATGAAAATGTTCTGAAATCGATTGTGGTTATGGTTACAAACTTTGTGAATACCATCGGAAACCACAGAATTAAATAATTTCAATGGATGGTTATATGGTGAGTTACATCTCAATAAAACTATAATTTTTTTAAAAAGGAGAAAACCCACATACCACATCATAGGGTAATTATAAAAATTAAATATTATAATTGCCAGAAAAATATTAAACCATAGTGACTGGTAAGCAGTCAATAACTATCCTAAATAATTATAGTAATATAAATAATAAATGATGATGCTTTTATCATATACTATCACATAAACAACAATTATGGCACAGAACATTATATGTAATTATATGCTAAATATTAGCTATCATAAAAACTCATTAAAAATATTTTTCACCCTGTATCCTCCTCTAAAAACCTCCTGATTTTAGAATGATTCAATTTCTCAACACGATCAAATTTATTTTTAACATTTTGAATACTATGTTGATTATAGAATATCTAGAACAAGGCCGGGCACTGTGGCTCGTGCTTGTAAGCTTCAGCCTATGAAGCGGCCGGGGCTAGGGATCGCGGTTCGAGTCCCGCCTGGGGCCCGTAGCGAGACCTAGTTCCAAAAAAAAAAAAAAAAAAAAATAGCTGGGCGTGGTGGCGCGCGCCTGTCATCCCAGCTACCTGGGAAGCTGAGGCTGGGGATGGCTTGAGTCTTTGGTACCCCGGGCAACGAGAGCCTGCGGTTCCACGGGCAAAATTAGCAAGACCTAGTCTCAAAAAAAAAAAAAAAAAAAAAAAAAAAAAAAAAAAAAAAAAAAAAAAAAAAAAAAAAAAAAAAAAAAAAAAAGAATATCTAGAACATTCTATCCTAATCATAATATATCTATGAAATTGCTGCTATATATATTATGGATTAATACATGCAATATTAGGATCTATAATACCTGATATTGCGTATGATATAAATTATTAGGAAATACTATATTATTCGTAGTAGCATTCACCCTGAGACTTGTCTTCCTCGATAACCTTTTCGAATTTGGAATGGTTTCCTTAGCTTTGAAAGGTTTCTGGCCCTTGATCTACTTGGAAAGAAAAGAGCTCTGAGTTTGGAGAAATTAAATTACAATCATGACTCTAATTCAACTGCTTCTTGTTCCAGCCAGAAAACAGAAAACCCCGCAGCGCGCGCTCCCACAGATCCGCCGCGGGACGAAGCCCGAGGACCTCAGAGAAGGGCTCTTTTCTCCTGATCGGACTTCAAATGCCCTGCGGAGTGGGATCCCGGCGCTTGGGGATCCAGACCCAGCCGCCCCGTGCTAGCGGAGGAGAGCGGCGCGGAGGTGATGCAGCACAGGGTCCCTTTTTCATTAAAACTACAATCCAGAGTGCCTGCTCGATCTCATAACAAAGACTTCATTGAAGCCGGTGTCCGCCTTCCTCGGCCAAGCAGGGGACAAGACAATGATTTCCCCAGGAGGTGTTCGCTGCCTGGTTTCCCCACTGAGACCTTGGCAACGATTTGGTCACGGGTGAATGCGGAACTTCTGAGAAACCCCAGCTGGGCCGAGTGGCTGCATCCTCAGAACCGTTTCTCCAAACGAGGGACGAGGAAACAACAGCACCCCCTGCCTTCCCACCCCACCTCGCCTACCCCCAGCCCCGTAGCTGGAGCCAGTAGTTTTACAGAAACGGAACGACAAGAGTATACTCCTGGAAAAACATTAGCTGAATCTGAAATCCCCCTGCAATCTCAGTTTTCCTTAAGTTGTGTTAACATGAGACCTGATGGAAGATCATTTTTGAATTTTTGCTGGGCCAGCTTCTCTGGTTCGCTTGTCAAATCAAATAATTTGGGTGGAAAAAAATCTTATTTTGTAGAAATCTTTGGGGGTGCTTGGGGATTGTATCTTTTATGGTAAGGACTTATTTTAAATAAAAACGGACACGTGTATTCCTCTTTGCCCTCTAAAAGACTTTGTAATGTTTATGAAAGCCTGTATTTTTCTTTTCAGGACAACCACTAGAGGCAAAGTCATGTAGAAGAAAAGGTTTAGCCAATTGGAAACACAAAATAGCCAACCTGGACGAAACGCTGCGGGGCAGAGGACAGGGCAGTGCAGGTTGCTTGGCCATGAGCGTGTGGACAGGTCATCACTGTGCCCCTGGGCACAAGGCAGAGGGCTGGACACATGGCTCCTCACAGGCCCCTTGGGTTGGGCATTCTCTTGAACAAGTCTACCCACTCCTTCAACCATCCATGGAAGCTCTGCATATAATTCACCCTCTGCCCTGCTCCCCACTTGATTCTAAAACAGGAGGTTCAGTGGTGCAAACTGACTGTGTACATGATCACATAGCCAAGCGGCATGAACGCCGAGCTAATTCCTCCCTGGGTCCCATGGACCCAACTAAGAACCGAGGTTGCCAAATACCTCCCTGATAGTTGCTGTAAAACCGTTGGTTTCTTAGATAAAGAGGAAAAATAGACCGTGGAGGAAAACATTTCAACATTCTTTCATGCATATTGTATAATTTTGAAAATGAGAGCAATAAAACATGGAAATATTTAATTAAGAAGATTTACCAAAGTATTGCAAATACTGTGATATAGACAAAGTGAGTCTGGACTCAGCCCACATATTTGGTGTTCCTGAAATAACACTTTTCTCTCTGCAACTCAGCCAATTAAACTTGTCCTTGAGCCCTGTTTCTGCCATACTGGTAGAAAACAGAACCTCAGGCTTTTGGGGGATTCCTCACTCCATGAGTGGTGCCACATTCCTAGGGTTTGACTATGCTCAGTAGCAGTGTGCTGAGGTGAGGGCCCTGCTGTTCCACACCAGAAGACTGGCATCCCATCACCACCAGTCATAAAGGTGGATACAAAGCCTGCAGCTGTTTCAGCCTGAAGTTTGAGGAATAAGGCATCTTTCCTGGGTTACCTATGGTGCTCCATTGAGCCATATTTTCTCCTGATTCTGTCATTTCCTCAGAGTACTGCCAGGAAGCGGGGCCCTGGTGCATATTTCTGCTGACCTCACAGGACTCTTTCCTTCATGCCTCTCCAAACCCACTCTCAAACCCTACCCTCTTTGCCTCTGCCCTCAAAAAGATTGGCTCTCTCTGCCTTCTGCCTTGCCATAGAATTTTATTTTGGGGTCTTGGGAGCCCAGAATGTGCTATCTGCTTAAATGAGGGAAAAAGTGAAGGAAAATATGTATTTAGAGGGGAAAAATTAATCGATACATTAAAATGTTCTCCAGGTCCACAGACATAGAATTTTCTGTGGGGCTTATGGACTGTGAACTTACTCTTTCATTTTGTAAACTAGGACACAATACACAGAGAGGCAAAGTGATGAAGCTAGTTACTATAAAAGGCAAGGTGTAAAGGGGAAACTTTCCTGCAAATCAGAGCACATTTTTATATCTTTCAATAATGCATACTTGAACAAATTCCAGGGGAAAAGTTGTTTAGAAGCTGAAAATAAAAATCCTTTTGTCAAGTGAGTAAACATGCCCTATTCTTACCTGCTTTATATGCTTGGATTTTGTATAAAGGATTTCCTTAGAATAAATGCACCTAAATTCATAAATAATTATTTTTATGGGATAGAACATGCTCTTTGAGATAATTTCCCCCCAATAATGCTGCCAGAAAGAACTTAAGTCCTACAGACACAAAGATATGGTTCCTTAAGGAATTGTTTTAAATGAGGGAAAAAGTAAAGGGAAAATATGTATTTAGAGGAGAAAGGAGTTGTTTCTTTGGATAGTTTCATCACCCAGATGCCAGCCTCTCTTAATAAGAGAATAACCCCATAAGTTCTACCATCTGCCCTAATTTGGCATTTAATAGATGAATATCTCAAATAGTCATATTTAATTCACTTACTAGTGTGATGGACTGAATGGGAAGATGAGTTTTTCATTCTGGGTGTAGCAGTCAGCTTAGAAATTCTTCATTGTTTTCATCCTTTGAAACCAGATGGAATCTAAGGCAGGGGCTACAACAGACCTGAGACTTCCTATATTTATTAGTAAATAGCATCCAGAAAGCTGAGAATAGTAGTCCATTTTTCTTAAGAAGGGGGAGGGAATCCACGGTAGGGCTTTTGAAGCCAAGGAAGGAAGGAGAAACAAGAGATGGTACTAAGAAGAATCTCACATTTTCACAGTTAGACTGTGAGAACCAGGGTGATCTCCAAGCAAGGAACTTTGTAGCCACAGGTAGCTCTGGGGAGCTGAGATGAATAACTGCTAAGTGGAAATTTGATATAAAAATAATGGATGTCGTTCTTTGTCTAGTCAGTTAAAGTATTATCAGTATTTGCAATCATCAGTGTTCACAATCATCCTAGGAAATAAGAATTGTTAGTATCCCTGTTTTGCAGGTGTGGGAACTAAGCACAGAGAAGACATATGCCTTTGGTCACAAAGAGCCATTATTTGAACCCACCCTTTGATAAGACAGGCAGCGGCTTTAACTACTTACTATGCGAGATCATCTCCCACTGGAAATACTGAATCCCTCGGCATGAGGCATGCACCTGCACATTATGCCCTCCAGCTTAGAGAATATCTAGATGACAAATTCAGTTGATGATAGAGTCAGTGTGAATTTGATACTACGTGGCCTCCTTGAAGTTCAGCTGCTGTGCCAGTTTGCTGGGGGCATTGCAAAAGAGTATTTCTCAACTCCACTTAATAGCAGTTTAAAACTTAAAAATACCTCCCAGGAATTCCTTTAATGGCTTCCAGCATCAACATATGAGATGATGTCCAGAAGAATGGAGGAAAAAATTACAGTTATTGTGGAGAATGGAGAAAATCCTACAGTTGTAATGTCTAGCTAGCATGCATAAGGACCCAGTGGTCACCTACAAGAACATAAACTATGTATGTTTGTTATAAATACACACATTTTATGTAAATGCAGGAACCTGCTTTACGGACCCATCATTCCATTCACTCATTCATCCAGTGATTCTATGTTAAATGAGCATCTACCTTGTACTCACTATCGTAAGAGACAACACAGCACAGCAACTTTAAGAGCATGCACTTAGGAGCCAGGCTGCTTGTGTTAAAAGCCCAACTCTGCAGCTTGCTGTCTCAGGACCTTGGCACACAATTTAACCTTTTAGTGCCTTGGTTGTCTCAGCTGTAAAATGGGGATAACTCTCCCTGTAACTTCCAAGTGCTCAATACACAGTGAAGATTAAATAAGTGATTAGAAGTGATGGAGGAACATTGTCAGCACTATTTAATCCTTCCTATTATTAGATGCTAGAGGATATGCTTCCAGTATTTGCCCAAATGAAAATATTCCCTCTCTCTCTTTCTCTGATCTCCCCAGTCCCTGCACCCTAAACATAATCCAGGCATGACCCTTAGATCTCTATCTGCAAATATCATCTTTTGCCTCTTTACAATCTATTCTCTGCAATAATCAGAGTGATATTAGTGAAATAGGTCATCCTACTAGTCTCTTAAAATCCAGCAATGGTTTCCCATTGTAGACAGATGGAAACCCAAGCTCTTACTACATTCTCACAGTAGCTGCCAGATTCAAAAAACAGAATGGAAAACTTAAATTTTAGGAAAACAGAATAATTGATTTCATACATGTCCCAAATAGTGCATGGGATATAATTCCACTACAACTACTAAATCCAGAAGTAACCAAGCATTCAGTGACTAGGGAGTCAAATCTGGTAGCCCTACTGTGAGATGGACTTTGCTCACTGAATCTCATTCAGTTCTCCAAGTCCCTCAAGTCTCTTTTCCCTGCTGTTTCTTTTCTCCTATCATAAGGACTTGCCCTACCTTTCCTGTTCCCTCTGTCTCAGATGTTCTGCTCCTAGGTGTGGCTGTAACTGCTGCATCTTGTTGTTCAGGTCTTTCTTTAAAAATCATTTCTTCAGAAGGGCCTTACTTGACTACTTCCTTATTCTTTTGAAGGGTACGGGAATAGTGATTCCTTTTCCATTTCAGTCAGGTTGATGAAGTATAACTGATTGTCTTAGACAACTTGGGTGGCTCTGACAAAATACCACAAGCTAAGAGGTTCATAAATAATATACATTAGCTTCTCAGAGTTCTGCAGGGCAGAAAGCAAAGGCCAGAATAGCAGCAGGTTGTGGTTGATGAGGACCTGCTTCCTGCTATGTGCTCATATGGTAGAAGGGACAAGGACTTCTCTGGAATCTCTTTAACAGGTGCATGGGCTCCATTCATGAGGAGTCTACCATCATGACCAGTTCATCTCCCAAAGGTCCTACCTGCAAGTACCATCACATATGAGACTAGGTTTCACATATTAATTTAGGGGTTGGATATAAGCATTCAGCCTGTGGCACTGCTATGTAATAAAATTTATCTTTTATAATCTACAAGTCTATGAATTTTAACAAATACCCACTCTCATGTAACCAATCAACATAATCAAGTTACAATACAGTTTCTTCACCTTTACAAAATTTCCTTATGCTCCTTTATAGATGATCATACCCTTATTCTCAATCCCTGACAGTCCCTGATCCCTCTTCTGCCCCTTTATTTTTGCTTTTTCCATGTCTTCAAAACAAAATCATAGAGACAATAGCTTTTTGTGACTTACTTTACCTAGCATTAATGCATTTGAAGTTCATCTATGCTGTTGCATGTATAGTACTTCCTTCTTTTTGTTGCTGAATAATATTCCTTTGAATATACAATAGACTATTTAGTTGCCAGTTGAAGAAAATTTGTGATTATTTCCAATCTTATGATAACCATGGATAAAACAAATTAATACATCAAAGTTTTGCTTGCCAATTTTTGAGTTCAAGTTTTTATCTCTAGGTTAAATAATTAAGGGTAGGTATTAGGGTTAGTGTACGTTTACCTTCATAAGAAATTGACAAAGTCTTTCCCAAAGTAGTTATGCCATTTTGTATTTCCATCAGCAATATATCAATTGTAGCTCTTTTGTAGCATTTGTTTTAAAAAGGAATTTCATACCTATGTGATGGAATCTTACCATGGCTTTAATTTTTCACTTCTGTGATGACTAATGGTCATCTTTTCATCTTCAGATTACTTTCATGTCCTTTATTGCCATCTGTATATCTTCTTTGATGTAGCATCTGTTCAAATCTTTTGCCCATTTTAAAATCGGGTCACTTGTTTTCCTTATGATTGAGTTTTAACAGTTCTTTCTATATTCAGAATATAACTCATTTATCAGATATGTGATTTATAAGCATTTTTTATAACTGTAGATTGCCTCTTCATTTTCGGAGCAAAAGACTGTCTCCCCTGTAACTCAACTACCAGTCTGTTTTCCTCTCTCCACACCACTTCCCAGTTTCTGAAATGGTTGTACTTATTATGGGCCTAGCTCACCAGAATGAAAAGTACCAGAAGCACAGTACCTTGATGTCTAAGTAAACACTGCATTTTCAGAACTTTCATCTGTGCCTACATCCAATTGATACACAACAAATGCCTGTTGAATAAATAGTGAAACATCTGCTCACACCCTCTGTGTGCTTAGAAGGCTCCAGGCACTCTGCTAATTACTTCTCATGGTTTAGCTCATTGAAACCTCAAAATAATACCATGAGGTAGCTTCTATTTTTGCCTCTATTTAATAGGGATGTGCTAAAAATCATCATAATAATGTAAAGAATGTTCAGGATGCCAAGCTATTTTAGCTTCAAATACTCTATGTATTGCTAGGCCTGGGGCCTTGCAAACCCTATTTCTGTTTTGTTAGTGGCTTTGTGCTAGGTTCACCAATTGGAGATGCTGGAAGCAACTCCAAGGGAGGAGGAAGGAGCAGGGACTTGTCCCTGATTTTGTTCACTGCTGCTATCAGCATCTCTCCAGCTTAAGGATTTAAATTGGACAGAGTCCACTAGTTCCAGTAGCCAGAGTTGGTTCCAGGTTGTAGCTGTTTCTATGGCCTGAACCATGTGCATCAGATTCTCTGGGTTACCAGCAGGTATCTCTCATTAAAAGAAGCAAGTTTGGGGGGAAAGTGGGAGTGGCAGAATGAGTGGGGACAGAAGGATAAGGAGTCCAACTCCTGAGCCCTTACTTACCCTCCTCTTCCCTTCATCCCCCCCTTCACTTTTTCTCAAGTGTTTCTATTAAGTTTTCACATTCCCACCTGTTTGTTTGCCTGTCACATTGGCTAATAGCTAGCTTCTTGCAGTTACCTCTGTGATACTGTAGCATTCCTTTTCTTTGTCTTTTTTGTTTTCTTATACGTGGTTAATTATACTTTAAGTTGGTTTTTTTTCTTATGAAATAATGGGGATCACGACTAATGTAGGAAACTGAGCACAGAATTAATGACCATCAGCCAAGCAGGAGCAAGATAAGCTTACACAATTAGCTTCAATAAAAGGATGAAAGTTAAAAATGCCCCTAGAGAGGAACAAACAGAATGAAGAGCAATTTGGCAGTATCCATCACAATCGATTATAATGCATTCTCAGAAGAGAGGAACACACTGTATGATCTTGGTAACTCCCCCTTGGAGCTGGGGATGGGCAATTCTTAGAAAAACCATGTTGGAGAGACAATAAAATAAATGTTCTTTACTTCATTGTTTAAGATCCAGCCTAAGCATTGCTCCCCCCATGAAACTTACTATGGCAGAAATTCTCAATTATTATCCAGTGTCAAGTTAGAGTGGAAAAGCCAAAATTATATTCTCATAGCTTCCTTGGGGCAGGGGCAAAGGATGGGAGTGGGGTTGACTTATAACCCATTTCTGGCAATGAAATATAAGAAGGAATTTCTGGAGGACACATCTGGAGAAAAGTTTGTTCAGACACAGAGAATATCCTCTTTGAGAGCCCTCTTCTTTTCTTTGCAACCCTGGCTACTCCTGCTTCCTGTTGTTGAGTGTGGTTGAAAGGTTTGGAGCTGCAGCTGGCATTATGGACAACGATATGTGGACAAGGAAGAACCTTTATACTCAGTGACATCTTTGAGATGCTGCATCAGCTTAGGAATAGCCAGATTCACACTATGCTAAGAAACAAAACCTAAGGTTAAGTTACTGTTAATTCAATTTTCTGGCTACTGAAATTTAATGCACTTTATTTGATATATCTTTATTTTGTGTTCTGCAGTTGAAAGTTTCTTTCTTCTTGACTCACTAATTATTTTTCTGAATTTCTGCATAACTTTTTTTCCCCTAACAGAACTCAGGAAAGCAATTCCTTGAATAATGTCATTTTATGCTATATCATTTTGTTATGATGTAAAGAAAAAAAAAATCTGCCAAGGCCCTCACCTGTGTTGAGTTTGCATATTTTCCCCATGTTGAAGTAGGTTTCCTGCAGGTACTGCAGGAAAGGCTTCCACGTCATAAAGTATATATCAAGTTCACAAGTGTATCTCAGTTGTGCCTGAGTGAATGAATGTGTATGTGTGAGTGTGCCCTGCAAAGGAAAGTGTCCTGCCTCAGTTGACACCTTGACCTTGCACCCTCAACTGTAGGGAGAGGCTCCAGCTGACTGTGAGACCTGAGCTGGAATAAGTGAGGTTGGAAAAGAATGAAAGAGTGAATATACAGGATTATTGAAAACTAGAAGTGTATGTGGTCTTTATTTAGAAACTGGGTTATATTTTTGTGACCAGAAATGTGCCATAAGAAACTAATGCTTGTTTTATATTAGTTGACCTTTGGTAAATTGGTTTCCTTATAGATCATTTTGTTTAAAGTCACCATTTCCTAGAAACTATGAACAATATTAAGTGAGGATTTACTATTCCTAACACATAGTAGATACTTAATAATGTGTATGAATGTCCTGTACCTATATAACTTGGTTACAGCTATATCCTGTGTTTGTGGTTTAGAATTTCTAATGGGAAATGAATCTTAGTTAAAAGCACCAACTCTGGATTCATATAGAACTGAATGCATATCTTGGTTCAACCTCTGTTTGCTAAGAGGCCCCTGGGTTAGTCCTTGTATCTATATATTTTACCATGCCTCAAGTCTCAATCCAAATTATCTCTCATATTAAGTAATCTATGCTTTATTTCTCTTAAATTTGGAATTATTATTTTTTCTTCTATCTCATCACTCCCTTTATTGAAATAGAAAATTTATTAATTTTGATATATATGATCATTATGTCTGCATATTTTTTCACTGAATGTGTCTTAAAGACCTTGTATAGATCTATGCATATATATCTTCCATGTGTGCATAAAATTTAATTATACAGATTTATCACAATTCAATTATTCTATTAACAATTATACTATCTATAGCTTCCTCACACTATATAAAATTCCATAATCAACATAACTTTCTATTGATGCACAGTATTTCTCTAAGATATTTACCAAGAAACAAAATGGCTATTAAATAGGTAAACATTTAGAAACAACTCTAATTAGGTATTAACAATTAATAGGAATTAAAGCATTGCTTTCTTTGATTTATCTTCTTAGGTTCTGAAACAACTAAAGAAAGGGAATTTTCACCAGGTCAAAACAGCCTATTGCCTTGATTTTCCCCTATCACCTTCAGCTCCTTTGTGGGGACAGTGTAGGAGATGAGAGGGAGGCTTACAATTTGCTCAGGCAACCAAATGGCCCCACACATTCTAGCTGTGGGAATCCAGAAATGGCATGAGACTTCTTTGAGCTGCTATTTCTTTTTGTGCAACTGGATAAGAAGAATTCCAAGATACTGAGGTAGTAGATAACCTCTTCCCCTTATATCCTATCCTATTGCTCTACAGTCCTTGAAAGTGTGTGGGAAAGTTACTGTATTTTTAACTCAAAGAGAGTTTGAAATAAAGATGCATTGATTTTTTGTAGAGAATTCCACTCTATGAGATGTTGGCATCTACAATATGGGTAGGTATGTCGCATTTATCTGCGAATCAGGTCAACATTCAAGAAACTTCTACCCATGCTGAAAAAGATGCCTAATTGTTGAATAGATGAATGAATTCTACTTTAATTATGGATCTTTGGGACTATAAATTTTTAAAAAATGGATAAAAAAGCCAGTCTCTTTTTTTTTTTGTCATTTTGACAATATAATAGCAGAGATGTCATCAATTCTATCTTGGAATGCAAACTTCTCATGAAAATAAAAGAACTGTTCTAACCTAAAGCACTAAGAAAAGGTGGAATAAAGTTCAAAAGAAGCCTGTCCAGCACCAATGAGGATGTGTGGTGAGAACATATTACCACTTGTTTGAGAGATCAGATGTTGAAGTCAAACTTCAGAATGGGTCTGTTGAAGTAAAGCAAGAAATGAGACTATAGCTTCTGTCAAGATGGGTTAACCCCATTTTCAAGTCTCTACTTACATTTCTTTTTATTTGGTATATTCTTACATTTTCTTATATCATTGCTCATTCCTGTACAATATTTGATTTTTCTCTTGAGATATAGTCCTCATGCTTACATTTCTTGAAAAGCAAGAAATAACCTAGGCTTGTCTATGTGGCCAAGGTCATGCAGCTAGTAAAGGGAGAAGTGGGATTTTAATGAAGTTGATGTAATTCCAGAATCCAGTCTTCTAGCTGTCCTAATACATCACGCTCTATTATGGGCATTGACATACATCTTATTCTTTATATATACACTATGTTAGAATCCTTGGAAATAAAAGAAGAATTTCATTGTTTTAAGTTTGTATAAAAAGATGAGTTCAGTGCTCTGACAATTCCATAGAAAATACAGCTAGTCCAGGGAAATAATTTATTCAGGCATATGAAATGTATAGATTCTTCATGAAGAGCACCAAGACATTAATAAAATAAGTAAACAGCTGGGCATGTTGGTGTGCACCTGTAACCCCAGCCTTGGGAGGCTGAGGTCAGGGATCATTAGAGTTCACAGGTTTGACACTATCCCAGACAACATAGCAAGACCTAGTCTCTAAAAAGAAAACAAGTCAACAACATTTTAACTGGGTGAAGGCCATTTAGGTAGAGTCAAACAATTTCACATAATATGAAAAATGCCCTGTTAGAATCTTAATAACTTATATAAGAAAATGCTAATTTTTTGTAAAGAATCTAGGTCTCGCTATGTTGCCTGGGGTAGTCTCGAACCCACGAACTCAGGCAATTCTTAACTTCAGCACCCCAAGGCTGGAATTAAAGAGCACACCACCACTTCCGGCTCTAGAAAATGTTAATTCTTACAAAGGGAAATTTTTTAGAATAGATTTTTAAAATTTAAGAGTAGGAAATCTTTTCTTAATAATAAACAAACCGTGATCCCAGGCCCCTGCTGCAGCATCCTAGACTGCCGCTTATGGGCATGTGCCACCATGACCATCCTTAAACTCACTTTTCTTTCCTAGAGCACAGGAGATGGTTTACCTGCTCTGGGGTTTTGATTTTGTTTTCAAGTCATTACTTGTAGCCTCTCAGAAGTTATTTAAAAATTAATCACCAAAGTTGCAAACCCAGATTTTCAGATCAGGAACTATTCTCTGATTTATGAACTGTACACATTCATATGTTGTGTCACTGGCAGTCTCATCACTCATCACAGGACATTTTTTCCCCCGCTCCCTTCTCCCCACCCCCCGCCAGTTCTGTACATGGCTCAGAATCCTGCTAGGGGCAAATATTATGACATGATCGCTTTGACTTTGGTGACCAGCTAATTAGCATTGGCCTTCAGGACCTGAGACTAGCAGTGAGGCAGTGACCAACTATATTGTTAGACATGACCTTCTTCTGAATATAAAGCTGTCATCTGAAAGATTTTGGCTAAATTTTGTCCCAGGTAAACCCCTAGACTCACTCACTGATTGAATCTGTTTATTTGCGAATTATTTTTCTAAATGCTGGAAGACATATTTATAGAGCTCAAATCCAAAATGAAAAATAAGATCTGATTTACATGTTGTAAATGAAAATGTCTTATTTCTTTATATATCTGCAGTTCCCTAATCAGAATAATTGAATTTCTTCTCTTCCTTTTCTCTTATGCTTAATTTCACATTCTATTTCAAAGTTTCCAAGTCAAAGTATAATCTAACTGTACTTAGAACAATTAACAGTAAGAGGAGAAAAAAGCTCCTTTGTGTCTCCAATCATAAGAGGAGGATATCATAAGAGGTGGAAGTAAGTTTCTTAGGGAAAGAAAATCTACAAAAGTAAAACACACGTCTTCTGATTTTTGACTCTGTAGCATAGGCTAGAATTGCAAACATAAAAAGTGAAGCAACAATGTTGCCTTATAATGGGACCTCTGGCCAAGTTAGCTAATACTCACCAGATACATATTCCCTTGTATTTATTTTCCAGGTTTTTTTATATTAGACTAGTGCCATGTGACTAGTTCTCAATAATGGACTGTGCATGGAAGCTGCTCTTTTATTTCAGGGTCAAAGCTGCTAAGAGTTGGTGAGCCTTCTCTAGCTGCTTCTTCTTTGACTATGGTGGCTTTGGAAGCAAGTCATCCCAGTAAGATGGAAATAACTCCTGTTCCAGCATTATAATATCCAAGATAGAAATCTTTATTATTAGACTGAAAGATTTTCAAATTTTGTCCATAGTGGCCAATAATTAAGTTGTAATTTGAATACAAACACGTTATATCAAATGCATAAATAACTTCCTCAAACTAAAAAGACATTTCTCCAAAGAGGAAATACAAATGGCCAACAGACACATGAA
Source organism: Uropsilus gracilis (assembly GCA_004024945.1). Taxonomy (NCBI): domain Eukaryota; kingdom Metazoa; phylum Chordata; class Mammalia; order Eulipotyphla; family Talpidae; genus Uropsilus; species Uropsilus gracilis. The sequence continues at coordinate 58,609 of PVHY01007456.1, forward strand.
AAGGTGCTCAATGTCACTAGCAATCAGAGAAAAATCAAATCAAAACCACAATGAGATACCACCTTACACCAGTAAGAATGGCCTACATCAAAAAAACAGGCAATAACAAGTGTTGGCGTGGATGTGGAGAGAAAGGAACACTCTTACACTGCTGGTGGGAATGTAAACTCATCCAGCCACTATGGAAAACAGTATGGAGAACCCTCAAACTAATGAAAATGGAATTACCATTTGACCCAGCAGTCGCACTTCTGGGAATCTACCCAAAGGAGACCTCAATGTGGGTACAAAAGGACACGTGCTCGGATGTTTATTGCAGCACTAGTTATAATTGCAAGGTCATGGAAACAACCCAAATGCCCCAGAACAGATGAGTGGATGAACACA